>OVBX01007014.1:0-11242 GCA_900406325.1 Erucastrum elatum
GTCACCTTCCGTTACAGAATTATAGACGGAGGGTGACAAACGTTAACAATTTGTAAGTTGATGGTTTAAAACATTAAAAATATAGTTAAGAGTTTATTTTACGATTCAAAAATAGTTGAGGGTTTAAATCACTAAAAACTCCAAGAAATAACATCAAAATAAAACAAAGCATGATAGATATCAAACATGATACCGAACAGTTCAGGCTGAGAATCTCCACTCTTCAAGAAAGTGATGAGGGAGAGTGAATCCAAAAGAACTGGCAGGGATCAAACGTTTGAATAGACTGCTGTAAGGACAGCAAGACGAAGAGCAATGGCCTCTGCCATAAGAGCTGATGATACTGAGTTCCTTGTTTCACGAAGGTTAACGAGAGACAAGTAGTTGTTGCCCGAGAAGACTCCTCCAACGCCGCAAGCTTTCACGCTAGCATTCCAAGCTGCATCCACATTACATACCAAAACATCTGCAGGGAAAGATGGTGGAGGTTGTAGACGGGAGGGACGTGAGAGACCACTAGTTCTGGAGATCAATTTAGTTGTAGCCTGCACAACACCCCATTCCTTAGCGTCCAAGATACATTTAAGAACAGTTTCCTGCTGTGAATCTTCTGTTCTCAAAGATTAGTTTGTTCCGTGATTTCCAAAAATTCCACAATACCCATGGCCAGATAGAATTGGAGATACCCGACGGTGGGAGTGGGGTGAAGATCCTCCCTGATTTGATTAGCTCAGTCATAGAAGGTGTGATCGATGGTGGTCGCAAACGAAGGGGCAAGAGGCTCCACACTTCCTCTGCAAATGGACACGTCAGAAATACATGTAGATCATCTTTATATGCTCCACACCTTTTACAGTTGGAAGGTGGAACTCCCCGCTTACAGAGGTTATCGCTCACTGGAATAGCTTTTTTAATGATCTTCCATAGAAAATCTTTAATATTTGGGGATATCTCCACATTCCAAATATGCTTTGACCAGTCTAGTTGATGTTACTCTCTCCCCGCCTCCATCTTTTCCAAAACTCCAAGTCCATATCCCGTTTTTGTTGAGTAAACCCATTTTTTCTCGGGAAGCCAGACCAAGGAGTGTAGGGACGGTGCTGCACTTGTTATTATTCTCAATATATCCTCCTCATACTGAGGTAAGTGCTGTCTGATTTTACTCAAATCCCATTGATTAGAGATGGGACATAGTAGATCGCTGACCCTCAGGTTGAGAGCTTCCAAAGTTGGGGGGCCGATTGGTCTGCTAGGTGATTTGAAAGAGAGCCACGGATCCTTCCATAGTTTGATCGATTCACCATTACCGACTACCCAGCTTAGTCCTTTCAAATCTGCACTCAGTGAATAAAATAATATGTCAAACCTATGTTCATGTTTGTACTCTCATATAAAAAACAGCTAAAAGAATTTAAAAGTGCGAAAAGATATCTAATTTTTCGATCTGTTCGAATGAATGTATCATTTTAACATGGAAGAAGTAGGCTTTTATAAGCTGTGTCCAAAAACCAAAAACAAAGCGTAATGAATTGAGTCCACAACATCAAATATTCCTGTAATCAAAAATTAATTATTATACAAACTATGTGTTTTCATGCACTATGTGCAGTAAGAAATTTTTCAAAATTTATTTATATTTAAAAAAATAAATTTTATTAAATATTATAATATATTATCTTTTACCAATATTTAGATATAGATTTGATTTAGTTATATATTAAATTAAGATAAAATGATTTTGTTTTTTTTCTATAATATATTGAAGAATATATATATATGTGTGTGTGTGTATTTAAATTATAATCTTAGATAGTATTTTCTATCTATTTATATTGGTTAAATATATTAAATCATTTTGTATTTTTCACAAATTACATCAATTTGTATAAAACTAAGAAATGATATATAATTGTATAATTATCAAAAATTTAAACTAAACAACATTAATAAAATCTGTATATATATATAAGAAACTAATGATTTTACGTTTAGAAATTTTTCTTTTTTTAAAATGTAGCAATTTCGAATTTTCGAAAGCTTTAGTAGTCAAATTTTATAATTATAGAAAATAAAATAAAATAACATTTTGAAATTTGTAATTTTATATTTATAGATGATGTATGAGATATTACCATATTTAAAAAAAAGTTTACCAAAAATAAATATCAATGTTAAATGTAATGTATAATTTATTACCATATTTGAAAAAAGTTTACCAAAAATATAATCAACAATAGATGGAATAATCTATGTCATATTTTTTCAGAAGTCATGTCATCAATTTTAGTAGCCATGTCATCATTTTTTGTGAAAATGATTGTAAAGAAGACATGTGACAAAATTATTTTGCAAATAATAACTAGGGGATATTTATAACAGTGAACGCAGTAAAATCACGTAGTTGATATAAAAATTAGAATAAGAAAACCATGTTGGTACATCACCGATGCATTGACTCTTGAGTGATCAATACCATTAGAGCATCCGTATCGACGAGTTCGTCGATGAATTCGTGCGAGAATCGAGAAAAAGAAATATAAAATAATGAAAAAGTGATGACCTCGTCTCTCGGCGATCCTTCGCCATGAACCGGTTCATGAACTATTGCGCGGGCCCCACGACACGTGGTGGCCTGCGATTGATTCTCTCTTTTTTTTTTTTTTTTNATAAAAAAAAAGCAAATTATGAATTTCCCCGGCGGATCACCGCTGCGGGTGGTCTTAGTGAAGGCCTAAGGCCTTAGAGAGGGACATGCTTCCTTCTTGTTTCGAACGTTTTCGTCTTCCATATTGATGATCCAAGATTCCGAGTGATTAACCTAAAGTCGAATGTACATCACAATCAAATCTGAGCTCGAGTTAAGAGATATTGAAACAATAGACATATATTCAACTAAAGAAAAAGCTAAACACATACCTTATTGTTTTTCCAATATGCATATCGAATACGACGCTTAGTTAATGGGTTCACGCACTCAATGATACTGACATCAGATTCTGGTTGTGTTGCAAATATGTTCGTAAGGATATGGGAACATATTTGAAACTATTATTAGCCGTTTTCCATAACTCTTCTGTAGTAATGCTTATCGTTTCCACCATATCACCGACGAGACACATGACAAATCGATAAATGAGGAAATAATTATTTCTGAATGATATAAATTTCCTGTACACAAAACGTTAAATATATTACATATAACAGTAATTACATAGAAATTTCAGAAAATAACTTTAGAGAATTGTAGTGTTTACTTACATTATTACTACTAGTACTAGTAATATCTGACACAATGTTTTCTCTGTTTTTTTGCTAAAATATATCTGACACAGTGTTGAAGAGGCAATCAAGAGAAGTTATGAAGAGAAAAGAGTAGTTAAAACGTTAATTTGTTCCTCGCTTATTGTTGTTGATTCCTATGGATTTTCTGTCAGGTTCATTTGTTTGCTTGGGCCGGAAGGGAGATACATATACTTCAAATAGTTTCATTTATCCATTTATGTTCATGTTCAAATTGTTAATTAGTCTAACTGATTTTTTTTTTGTTTACCAATTTTTCCTAGGGCTTGTGCGCGCGGGTGAGTTTATTGGTTTTATATGCCTAATTAGATTTGCGAATCTTCCTTTTTTCGTTTTTTGTTGGAAGCAACCAGCGCTTCCAGTAAATGCCTTCTTATGCAAGCTTTAATTGTATAATTAAGCTTTAATATATATACACAAGTGGGATTAAGCTCTAATATGAATTATAACCTCAAAGCTGAAGTAGAAAGAAGGAGGCAAGTTTTGGATGAAGTCACAAGATAAGTAAAAAACAAATGTTTTGTTGGCTTTAATAGTTTAGGGGCATCATATCCTACGTACGTAAATGAGTTATCCAAAATCTAGTATTTCTTCCCACCGGTTAGAGAGAGACAGTCTTTAGTCTCGAAAAGTCAGGCCAAGTCCTTTACTGGCCCTCTCCAGAAGGCGTTTCAAGACTTTTGTGACAGTGAAGGCAGCATTACATCGACATTGAAATTTTTTCGGTTTGAGTAAGAGTAAGCATAAGACCTCCAATTAGTTTAGCCTCATACTCTTCCGAGACTTAAGGAAACAGCAGGGGTAATATGTTTTAATTGGTGTTATGTTTCATGTTGTATCTTTTCTGTTCTGGAGACGCTACATGCAAACCATTCAATGCTTCAATGTATTCAAATCTTTTCTGTTCTGGAGACGCTACATGCAAACCATTCAATGCTTCAATGTATTCAAATCTACAATGAACATGAATCGCTGTATACAAACAAGTCCATATCATCTTTTTATTCATTTTAGTCAGGCCCGGCCCTGGGGTAAAGCCCGTAAAGCATGGGCTTGGGGCGCCAAATATTATAAGTAAGTTTGGGGCGCCAAGATCAAAAATATCTCATTGGTGCAGTGGCTAGAAAGCTAACAAGTCTTGTAAAGGTGTTGAGTTCGATACCGGTTAAGGGCATCATTTTTTAAATTTGCTTTAGGCTTGTTATTATTCTGGGTCGGTACTAATTTTAGTATTATAGATAAACAATCACCTCTTCATATGTTCAAGTCTTAGTCCGAGTTTAAAACAGTTTCTCTGAGTTCATGTATTTGTAAGTTGGGTATTTGATACCAAGATCCAACAGATTAAAAGAGGATCATTTTTGTTCTCCAATAAAGAAGAAAAGTAATATCAACAGTAAACTTGGAATCATATTCCATAAACTCGCCACAGAAAGCATCCACATTGAAGCAGCCCACGTGAGCAAGTAGCACACGAGTAGTGTATTTTTTTCTTTCTGAATGCCCTTATTACACCATTTACTTATAGTTGTATAGTCTTGTAGATCCAGTAAAACAGAAGTAATGAAAAAAAAAACATAACAAACTTTGATTTCAGTACTTGGTATCTTAATTTGTTTAAACGGTTCACCAAGGCTTCTTGTATTCTTCTCATTCATTTCTAGAGCTTCAAATATATACTTTTAACTTCATCGATGAAAAATCTTAATCGGCTGGTTAATAGTGAAGAAAACAACGAACGATTTGCATATTCATTAACATCTCCCACACCACAAACTCCATTTATTACATTCATATCTCACACAAAAAAAAAAAGAATATTGTAAGGAATGACAAAAGCGGTACTTATTGATATCTTCTGCACCACAAACACAATTTATTACATTCACATCTCACGCGAAAAGAATATTGTAAGGAATGACAAAAGCATTTAAAGTATATCAAACCACGGTTGTAGCCGTCTTCTCAGCAGTTTCTGTGTCTTTGAGGTTATTTTTGTAACAATAGGATACAATACCCAGAATGACAAGTATGATGCCTATAAGAGGACCTAGTATTTTGACGATCAAACCTGTCGTCGTCTCCATCGATCTTTTCTTTAATGGATTTCTGTTTATTGATTGACAGAAACAAAATGACCATCGACAGAACCATCTACTATATATACTTCTTTTATTTTTTTATATTTTTTTAAAAGATGAGCTGTTTACTGACTTTGTATTGGCAAAACTTTACTATAAAATACCAGCTGGTGTTGTTGCGTTTGACCTCAACTTGTGTATATATTTTTGTTAGCTTTTGATTGGATATAATGTGTTTATTATACTAGTTGAGAGTTGAGACGTGTGATTGACCCATTCTACTAGTCGGGTTGACTCAGTATTTAGTTTGGTCGTATATGCTTTACTAAAAATGCATTTTTTTCAGAAACAAGATGTCAACTAACATAAAAATCAATACTTATCACGTTCATGACTTCTATTTTGAGTAGTAAAATGCATACATGTTTATATTTCTTGCACGCAACAACTCAAGTCTATAACATATTAACATTCATGTTTCACACAAACATATAGGAAACAATGAATGGTGAACACTAATTATTCATATGGATGAAGTAACAAGATAAGATATTGATATGTTTCTATCCTTATCACATGCAAACTTATACACAAGTAACAAACACATTCTCCTATATATTCTTCCTAGACCCTTCTTACCATATTAGGAATGTTTCTAGAACTCTTTAAACAAATTACATGATATGAACAAAAAGCAAGCAACGGTGGTAGCCGCATTCATTTGCTGGCGGTGGTATCTTTGTGACCAAACTCCTTAAAGCAGGATTGACTAGGGATGAACGAGGATTGGATATACAATTTTTTTTGGAAAGAATTTGTAATTGTAAATCCGTCTTGCTTGAATATAAACTTTCTTATTTGATTCATTTTATAGCTACTCAAATATTCAAAATATATATTTTTAATTTAATATTCGATTTTGATTCTTGCAAATATAATTAAAATTTAACACAAAGAAATAATTCAAAAGCAATATACAATATAATAATACTTATTTATAAAATAAATTTATTTACTTTTTAAACTCTGATTAAAAATTAGTTTAATGAATAAATCACTGTATAAAAGTTAAATAAACTACAATAGTTAAATTAATTATTTAATATGCGTATATAGCCGATTTAGAACATATATATTTGTGATTTAATTTTTTTTTTACGGATATTATATATCGCTTTTGTTTTGCTCTATAAAGTTCCAAATATCTGAGTTTTATAGTTCGAATTAAGATGGACATTTTGTCCGCTGTTAGGATTGATGCATATGCAAGCAACATATCTATTATAATAAATCCAATTGTATGTGGAAGCCTCTTATCCTACTGATTAAAGTTTAAAGGAATTTACATTCAAAGCTGGAGTTCGAATCTTAAACTAAACATTATATGATGTAAGCTTTCAGGGGGGGGGGAGGTTCCAAATAATGTAAGTAGAGTCGGCCATTAATTATAATAGTCTACTGTAGAGAAAGTTTGTCGATCGATAATTTCATATACAAAACCATCCGTCGATCCAAGTGGTTTTGGGAGAATTTCATTATGAAATCATTATCCATGGAGAAATTCATCAATATCATTTGTAGATAGTTGATCATCATATCTTATAAAATTAAAGATGATGTATTATCTTCTATTCAGTTCAGTGTTAATAAAGGGGAAGGAGGGTTCCAAATAATGTAAGTAGAGTCATACATTATAGTAGTCTACTGTAGGGAAAGTTTGTCGATAGATAATATCATATACAGAACCATCCGTCGATCCAAGTGGTTTTGGGAGAATTTCATTATGAAATCATTATCCATGACGAAATTCATCAATATCATTTGTAGATAGTTGATCATCATATCTAATAAAATTAAAGATGATGTATTATCTTCTATTCAGTTCAGTGTTAATAAATGGGAAGGGGGGTTCCAAATAATGTAAGTAGAGTCGTCCATTATAGTAGTCTACTGTAGGGAAAGTTTGTCGATAGATAATATCATATACAGAACCATTCGTCGATCCAAGTGGTTTTGGGAGAATTTCATTATGAAATCATTATCCATGGAGAAAGTCATCAATATCATTTGTAGATAGTTGATCATCATATCTAATAAAGTTAAAGATGATGTATTATCTTCTATTCAGTTCAGTGTTAATAAAGGGGAAGGAGGGTTCCAAATAATGTAAGTAGAGTCGTCCATTATAGTAGTCTACTGTAGAAAAAGTTTGTCGATCGATCATATCTAATAAAGTTAAAGATGATGTATTATCTTCTATTCAGTTCAGTGTTAATAAAGGGGAAGGAGGGTTCCAAATAATGTAAGTAGAGTCATACATTATAGTAGTCTACTGTAGGGAAAGTTTGTCGANATTTATACAGAACCATCCGTCGATCCAAGTGGTTTTGGGAGAATTTCATTATGAAATCATTATCCATGGAGAAATTCATCAATATCATTTGTAGATAGTTGATCATCATATCTAATAAAGTTAAAGATGATGTATTATCTTCTATTCAGTTCAGTGTTAATTAAGAAAATCAATTGCATATGTGGAAGAAGTAGATAATAGATATAATTTTCAGATCCATCAAGTTTTCTATTAATGAAATATTATCGAATATATTATATGAATTGATTCTCATGTAGAAACAATAAACGATTATCATTATCTGTCTCATTGATTTTCTGTATTTTTGTGGTACAATTTTCAAATACATCTACATTCTACAACTTGTTTTTTTTTTTTGGAAAAGGACATTTACAACTTGTTTCATTGACCTTTGACAATTTTTTGTAATACCATAATCTTAAGAGAATTTTGATTCATTATATTAAGTTTATGCTGCTTCAAGTATGTGACATACACATCGTACATATAGAGTTGTCTCCATCTTTCATTTTGTTTTTTCAACTGCTCACGTCTTGAGTTTGATTATGTATCTATATATGTCTCTATATTTGAAGTATATGCTTTAGCTTTACAAACTTACAAGATTTATCATGAAAAGGATAAAGTCAGCTAACAAAGAACGATTCTTAAAAATTGTTTTGACCGAATATAGAAATATTAAATAAATACTGGTTCTGAAAAAATTCTATAATCTATTTGCAGATTATATATTACCGAAATAATTAAGTTTGTAAAATTGTAAATGCCATATGTTTCAATAATATGTTCGTTTTGTTATTTTTACACGTATTAAAAGCGTATTGGATTTTGATGAAAATATATTATTTTAGAATTAAAAAATTCTAAACTTTTAAACTAATAAAAGTTTAACAAATATAATTTCTTTTAGTATTTAGAATATATTATTACTAATAAGTTGAAATGCACAGAAGTTTGAAACAAATTTTGTTTTCATTATTTGCTATTTGTGAAACGGTAGGAATATATTGATTATGTTACGGAAATAAATTTGGCTTGCAACTTTAAATCATTATTAATTAATATATTTTGTACAAAGGCTTGATTTACCGACAAAAAAATTGTCTCAGATGTAACTCTACGCTTGCTCTCACTAACTACAAGCCCAGTACACATACAACAACACACGAAACTTTGTGGAGACGACGACGAGCACATCTAAAATCCTCAGATCTCGAAACTCGCGAGAAAATAGAACCTCCAAGAAGCTGAAGCTATTTCCAAGCAGATCTCTCGGAGAGGTATAGTGTCTTTGGAAGGCAATGATCTAAGAGGCTAAGCTGTTCGACGAAATGCCTGAGAGAGCTACAACACGATGATCACGGTTATGGTTAAGAACAAGTGCGCTTATGACTTGTTTCGTGATATTCTTGAGAAGAATGATGTGCCTTACATGATTACTTGGACTTCTATTATCGATGAGTACTTCAAAGCATGGCTTTTTCGAAGATGTGTTTGCTCTGTTTCTGTGAATGAGACGAGTGTGGATGTTAGTGTTAATGCTACTACTTTGGCTGTCATGTTTTGTAGAGACCTGAGAGGAAAGTCAGATAGATGGGTTATTAGTTTCAAGGATGTCTCTTGAGTTTGATCTGTTTCTTGGGAACTCCTTGATCACAGGTCTTGTTCAGCGCGGACAAGTTTCTGAAGCTTATGAGCTTATCGAGAAGATGCCGAGTAAAGATATTGTATCTTGGACAGATATGATGAAGGGTTTTCTGGAAGAGGAGAAATCTCCAAAAGCTGTTTAGAGTGATGCCTGAGAGTAACATTGGCTGCTATGATATCTTCTTTTGCTGGTTTTCATAGGATGCTCCGAGGAGAAGTCTTTCCAAACTCATACACTGTCAGTAGTCTCCTCAGCGCAACAGCTACTTTGGCCGCATTGGTTGAAAGACTACAGATCAACGCTAGAGCTGTGAAGATGAACATGGCGTCTGACTTGTCAGTTCAGAACTCATTGGTATCCATGTATTCCGAATGCGGGAACGCTATAGATGCTTACAATATCTGATGCATTTTGTATAGATTTTGAATTTGATACATCTATGATTGAGAAAAACCAAACCCAGTACTTGGCTTGCATGCATATGAATATAAATTGGATTTTTACACTAAAATTAATTTTAATTCACCTATGTAAATCACCTAAGTTTTAGTGGAACATGTTTTCAACTTATCTCTTCTAACCAAAAATTTCTAATTTATATAGAATACATCTTCAAAATTATAACGATGAGATCAATTATGTGACCGATTCCAACCTCGTACAGTCAAATTAATTAAATTAATCGGTACAAGGGAAGCTTTATTAACCTTAGTTGATTTTAGTTAAATTCATATTCAACAAGTGATATCATTTCAATATTATTTTAACTTGTAATAGGGCTGGGTATAAAATCCAGAACTGAGATCCGAATCGATTCTGAATCGAAAAGTATGACTTGTTATCTAGTTCGAAATGTAAAAATACCTAAACGGATTTTGTATAGGATGGTATAAAACATATCAAAATCCGAAGTGTAATTGACCGAATCCAAAGAAGTAACCCAAAAAATATGAAATTAATAGTCATTATAAATAATTTCAACATATACAAGTATTTTAAATACTCAATTCAATATTTATGTTGATATGATACATAAAATAAATAAATATTAAAATTTAAATAAATACCTTAAATATTTAATTAATTATAAATAAGTACTTCATAATTTGCTCGTTTAAATAACAAGTTTACTACATCTATAAGATAGTGCATATTGTATACAAACAAACTTTGTTTTCATACTTGATTTAACATTATATATCAGTTTTATCTGTGTTTTATTAATCTCTATTCAGTTTCAATGTTTTTTGTTTTTGCTTTAAAATTTTGTTTTCACTTCGAATATATCTGAACCAAACCGTTATAACCCGAATCCGTATATAAAATTAATTTATGGGTTTTAGGACCTAATACTAGGCCTGCGGCTTTGACCCGGTACTGAATATCCGAACCGGATCCGTGCCTGCGACTTTGACCCGGTATCGAATATCTGAACCGGATCCGATCCGATTTTGATCGGTTCGGTACGCTATCGGTACAGTAGAAATTAACCAATGGATAATGATATTAAAAACCATGGGTAACGGGTCGGATTCGGATTTTACCCGAGCCAAATCGGATACCCGCCACGTCACCCGAAGTTAAGTCTCCCCCACGAGTACCCGACAAAGCCGTTACACCCTTACACGCGTGTGTCAACTCGAGAAAAATCCCCAATTCCCAAAATACGAACCCTAGCTTTTCGATTCATCTTCTCCATATAGCAATCGAGAATTGCGAAGGTCTCTAACTCTCTATACAAATAGACTGACTGGTGTTATCATAAACTTTAAAGCTGAAAACATTAGTCGATTCTCTTCTATCTCCACCGTTTGCATCTTCGAGAAATCATTCGGAGGT
>OVBX01007015.1:0-11241 GCA_900406325.1 Erucastrum elatum
GCCCATGAATTTTTCTCCATATTGTTGTCTGAGACGACAGAAATAGAGATTTGATTTTATTCGATTAGGTGTGAAAATGTACTTTTTTGTTTAATTAAATTGTGATTACATTTTTAATTGTTATAC
Organism: Erucastrum elatum; assembly: GCA_900406325.1. Lineage (NCBI taxonomy): Eukaryota > Viridiplantae > Streptophyta > Magnoliopsida > Brassicales > Brassicaceae > Erucastrum > Erucastrum elatum. The sequence goes on from OVBX01007015.1 coordinate 127, forward strand.
ATATGTATATAGTTGGCGGGGCAGATACTAAGATTACTTCCCTTTCTTATTTGGTGAAATTAAGATTACTTCTTTTTTTTTGTAACTGAAATTAAGATTACTTCTTCTATTGGTTTTCTTCTATTGGTTGACCAAAAAAAATTTGGTGGACATTTCGGTTGTGAATTACATACTAATTAGATTTTAATCGCAAAGATGCGCGGATTTAATTTTCATTACTATATGTTTATAATATTTGAGAATGTCATCTACAGAGTCTTACGTTTTCAGTTTTAGGATTTGTGTATCTTTTTAATGTGTTTAGTTTTTTAGTTTTCAAAAAAAAAACTGTGTGCGGGGTTTTATTAATTTTGTTTAGATAAATTAAACTTTAAAATGTAAAATATTAAAATTTTAAGCATAGGTTTTATCAAATTTAAAGATGGTCATTTAATATTTTTCTCCATAATTTTTCTGAGATGACAAAGATAGAGATTTGCTTTTATTTGATAGGTGTGAAAATGTTCTTTTTTTAATCTAATTAAGTGATTACATTTTTAATTGTTATATATATATATATAGTTGGTGGGGCAGAGACAAAAAAATTACTTCTCTTTCCTATTTGGTGAAATGGAGATTATTTCTTCTATTAGTTGACCAAATTGTTTTTTTTGAAAATCACATAAAAACTTTCAAAATGGTAGCCACAAATACTTTAAGCCCTGAAAATATTTTACAAGCACTTTAAATATTAAAGTTGGCAAATTTGGCAAATAAAACCTCCAATCTGACTTACTTGTACATCAGGTCAAAATTCTAACCGGTAATGTTCAAAATCGACAATGTGTCGTTTTTTTAAAAAATTATATATTTTATTAATAAATAAATATAAAATACATAAAATACTAAAATCATTAAAAATTCAAAAAAAATTCATAAATAATCATAAAAATTTACAAAATAAATTAAAAATGATTATAATATTTTATTGATAAAATAAATATAAAAATACAAAAAATATTATTTTTTAAAACAAACAGAATATTCTGAAAGAATATGCTTAATTTTGGTAGTCAATTTTGTAAATAGCCTGTAATTTAGGGGGGAAACGGCCAATTCTACCATGAACTTTACTTTTCCATTGTTTCATACACGAACTATCATATCAAGGTAAAACCACCACGAACTAACTTTTTCTTTTGAATTTCAACCATAAAATTTTTTTCAGTCTGGTTAATTGCTACATAACCAAATCTGATTTCGATTTACCTAGCTTCGGGTGATGATGTGGCACACACGAGCCTGTAATAGGTTTGGTCGGTTTAATGTCAAACCATTTAAAAAAAAAATTAAAACAACGTAGTTTTGTCATCTTAATAACACATATTTGGAAGAAAAAAATTAGAGTTTGTCAGTGATTTACAGAAACAAAAAGAATAAGAAGGAGGAAAAGAGAAGCGACATGGGAGACTGAAATCGAAAAGCGGAGGATTAATCGTAGGAGAGTTCAAGTTAGAGTGGGCTTGAAGAATCGAGGAGTGTTTGTGCAACTAGCGAGACTGAAGCTTGTCATGTTTTTTTCTGTCAAAAGTTTGTCTTTGTTAAGAGATTATCAATATCACGTTCTGATAATCACAATTTTCTGATAATCACAATTTGTGAAAATCATTATTAAGGTGCCCTTTTTTTGTGAGAGAAAAACAGAGTATAACTCAAACAAAATTTTATTAATTTTCTTGTGTTTTCTGTAGGAGAGTTCGAGTTATTGCAGGAGAGTTAGAGTTATGAAGCTTGTCTTGTGTTTTCTGTCAAAAGCATGTCATGTATTGTGCCATATTTTATGTAGTAAGAAGATGATTTTGTAATGTTTGAAACCTGTTTGCTTTTATTTTAAACACTAAAAACAATAGCTTTTGCATAAATAAAACAACTAACATCACACAAACAAAAGTCTTGGAGATGATACAAATGAGTTTCAAAACACTTCAAACATAACCATAGTCTAGCAAACACAATAGAGAATAAAAAAGAACTCTCGTACGATTACTCCTCTGTTTTTCGATTTCAGTCTCCCATGTGACTTTTCTTTTCCTCCTTCTTCGTTTTGTTTCTGTGAATCACGATAAACCCTAATTTTGTTTTTCCAAATATGTGTTAAGTTAAGATGACAAAACTACACTGTTTTAATAATTTTTTTAAATGTGCCACATCATAACCAGAAGCTAAATAATCCGAAATCAGATTCAGTTTTGTAGCAATTAACCAGACTGAAAACGTATGGTTGGAATTCAAAAAAAAAGAATTAGTTCGTGCTGGTTTTGGCTTGATCTGATAATTCGTGTATGAAAACAATGGAGAAGTAAAGTTTATGGTGGAATTGGCCGTTTTCCGTAATTTAGGAGTGTATCTTACTTACCTCTAACCATATCATATATAAATGTAACAATAAATTAAGGAAGTCTTTCGACTCACTTTCATGGTATCAGAGCACAACACTTCTAATTTTTTTTTTGTCTTTTTGTCATCTATCAAGAAACTCATTTACAATCTGTGGCAAACAATGAAAAGACCTTTGCAGTGACAAATCAAATCCCACATATCCTTGGTGTTGGATCTTATTGTTACAATTATGATAAATATACCTAACCCAAAACTATATTAGTAAATAATGAATATTAATAATAAAATAAAATATATAATGCTAAAATGGAAATTATATATTTAAAACATTCGCTATATCAAATGCATTCGCAGATAATATCCATACGGATACGGATGTGGGGTTAAAATCTAGTTATTTTAAAAGTTTTGTTATTATATACGTTTTACGAGCCAGTGGCTCATTAGGTATCAATATACAATTTTTATTAGGTATAGTGACAAACCTATTTGAGAAAACTTACCACTTTGTTTCCTACACAGAAAAACATTTTTTTTTAATAATCCATCTCCAAGTAGGACAAATCAGAGCAATAAATCCCGGCGACATAGTAAACGGCATGCAAGATTACAAAGTGGAAAACAAAGCAGGAGAGATTCAAGGCAAAAGGGAGCTTACTCCCTACTCCGGTGGACACCGGTGACTTTCACTCTAGAGTCCGGAAATCACGCGGCGGATGTCCAAACCGACACAAGATCCGTCAGCAAACGCCTTTGTTCAAGTACCTCGGAGGAGCCCCGCGGCCTCGACATGCCAAATTCAGGAGGAAGACCCGACTCTTGAAATCCTAACGCTGTTGTATGTGCAGATCCGCCACCACACGGGTCTGAGACGCTGATACTCCTCCATTCTTCCTGCAGTGAAGAGAAAGCTCCAGACCAGCGTGAAACGAACTGAGCAAACCGCCATCACCCTCAAAAGCTCCGCCTACACTAAATCATTCTCAGCAACAGCGATAGAACCACCCCTGATGACTGACCAACGACTTTTGGCAATGTCCCAGTCGTTCTCAAAGCGGAAGCATCACCATCGACCGACGAGCCACCAGAGATCGAGAAATTGTAAAGGCCAAACCTTACAGAAGACCTATCCGATTCGCCGACAAAACAGAGAAGAAACTTCATCGAACCCGAGATCCCGATTGCTCCGGCATGTTGCGCATATTCCGAGTGGGTATGGAGGGCGGTTAAGCTCTGGTGTTGCCGCTGTCACCGTAGCGACTCCAACTCTAAAGAGACAGGATGGTTTGGTGAAGTGATTTAAGGAGAAGAAGAATAAGAAATGGTGAGACAAAGATTAGTGCTTATTTGGTTTCTCATCTTCAAAGGTCAAACCTCTGCAACAGCAATGAAGGAGAGAGAGTTTAATATCAGGATTTTCTGAAAATAGCACAGTAATTTTCCATATAGCTAATTTATCTTTTTTATATAGTTATGCTAAAAATATAATAATCTAAAGCTTTAAAAATTGTATGGTGTATAAATGTTTTTACTAATATACTGTATGATAAATTGGTAATTGTGTCCATTATCGACTATTTTCTTTTTCATTGCTCCATAACTACATCGAACAATTTAGTTATACTATAGGTTATTCAAATTCAAACACGTTTTTATCAGTGCGGACTCTTGGGATGTGCCCACAGGATCAATTTCTTTTAGAGAAAAAAACTTCACTTTAAATACAAACTATGAGAAAAGAAAAGCTAAGTCGTCCGAGATTTCTTTTTCTGAGATTCTGGTCAAACCTTGGTTATCATGGACGTCGTCCAGAGAATTTGTTATTTTGTTATAATAAAATATTGATTTTTAAATTTTTCGAAGACGACTTCCGTAGAAGTCGTCTAGAAAAAGTCAAATTTTGAAAATTTCGAAGGTCGTCTGGAATTTTATTTTTAACGAAGGAGGACTTCCAAAGAATAAAATTTTATTCTGTAATGCTAAAAATTTAATTACAAAAATGACCTAAATGACGACCTCTCTGACGTCGTCCAGAAGAAGTTGTCTGAGCAAAAGTTTAATAAACTTGTATTTTTTCTAAAACTATAAAGATTTTTTAGCATTTTCTTGTTAATTCATGTATATTAGACTATACTAGAGCTACTGAATGAAATTTATAACTTTAATTATTATAATTATGAGATTATCAATATTCATGTTAATTGAAGTTTCTAGCTAATGTAGAAGACTTCCAGGGAAGTCGTCCAAAGTCTTCTAAAGTCGTCTGGTTCGATAATTCAACAGACAACTTAAAATTAAGTCGTCTAGACTCTAAATACAACCCCAGAAGACTACACTAGGCGACTTCCATGGAAGTCATCTGGGAAAAGTCATACATGTTCAATGTTTGCTAATGTGTAACTTTTTTCAGATGAGGTGTAAGTTACATGCATTGTAAGGAGGATGGTTGTGTAAGATGGATGTTGGAATTTTGTGGTTGATTAATATTGGTGTAAGTTAAAAAATGTGATATGCTTTGACTAGTTACTGCTGTTTGGTTCCATCTCTTCAGTATTATTGTTATGAGTTGGAAGAAAGTTTAAAATGCTTCTTAAAATGTTATATTAATATAAGGCTACCAGCATTTTTTATTAAGATGAGAAGAAAATATTTAGAATTTATTATTGCATATGGGAGATCCAAAGATAAGAAAAAAGCAATTGAAGTCAATTTTTTCATTGATTTGTAAATGTGTAAAAATATTAGTAGCACATGTATTACATCTTGGTAAACATTATTACTGATTATACAAAAAAATCACAACTACACATACAAATCACAAAATATACCACAAACAAAACTATTATATATCATTCTTTTACAAAAAACAAGCATGTACTCCACTTGATATGTAAGAATACTTAATCATAAGACTTCCAAAAATCTCAAACGACTTTCAGGGAGTCCAGACGACTTCCAGAAAGTCCAAACGACTTTCAGAAAGTCCAGACGACTTCCAAGTAAGTCGTCCAGACGAATTCCAGGTAAGTCGTCTCAGAAGCCTTTCAAATCCAGATCTGAAAAACTTACATATCCAAAAATGTTCAAATGACTTAAAAATAGAGAAAATGAGTGGAAGATTAGACAAATCTACCTTTATAAGACACACAAAATATATATTTAAATTAATAGATCTACCTTTACCGGAGTGGAAGATGAGAACCATGTGATGAAAAATCTGAAAAAAAGATAAATTAGTGTGAAAGACATAAGACAAAGCTCAAAAAATCATATAAAGTTTGGTGTTTTCAAATCAAATAGATTAGAGTAGGGTTGAAGAGTTTTAGTTTGAAAAAAAAGTAAGAACTTTATTCAACATGAGATGATCAAATAAAGAAAAATCAGACATAGAAACTTACCAAAACACTCAGATCTGTTATAAAAAAAAGAAACATGAGAGAAGACTCCGTCAGACGACTTCCAGGAAGTCTAGACGGCTTCCAGGAAGTCCAGACGACTTTTAGGTAAGTCGTCCAGACGACTTCCAAATCCAGATCTGAAAAATCTGCATATCCAAATCAAGATCTGAAAAATCTGCATATCCATAAACGTTTAAATGACTTAGAACATAGAAAATAAGTGGAAGATTAGATAAATCTACCTTTATAAAACACACAAAAATACATTTCTAAATTAATAAATTTACCTTTAAATGAGTGGAATATGAAAAATATATGATGAAAAACCTGCAAAAACAAGATAAATTAGTGAGAAAGACATGAGACAAAAAAAATAAATTGATATAAACCTTGGTGTTTATAAGGTCAAAAAAATTAGAGAGAGGTTGGAGATGAGCATTACATTTTTCTTGTAGCCATTTGAGAGGAGGAGAAAGAATGTGTAAAATTTTTCTTATATAGGAAGACACAAAAATCAAATTAGGTTAAATATTTTCTATTCATACGATTTTAGACGTCTTAATTTTAAGTCGTCTATAAGACTTTAATATATTTAGTGGGAAACTAAAATATTTTTAACGGGAAACTAAAATAGAAGACTTCCTAGAAGCTATGTTACATGGAAACGGAAGCGGAAACGTGGAATCGGAAGCGTTTAAAAGCGTGGAAGCGAAATTTTCAAAAATATTAAGAAGCGGATTCATGTTGGAAGCGCATAATATATATAATAAATATTATAAATAAATACATAAGAAACTTATTTATTTATAAAAACATATTTATTTATCTTGAAACACAAAGCTAAAACTCTAATTAATCTACATATTCTTAAAAACAAGTTCTAAATTTTTGCTTGATTGAACTACATATATTTGTATAACAGAATATGAACAGGTAGTTTGAGTAAATTAAAATCATAGATCAAATAAAATTTTACACTTTGGCTTTTTTTTATACACGCTTGAGCTTATTACTATGTGTTCCTATCTCATACGAAGGTATCATTTTATTAGGCTATTATTCATTTCGATATAAAATGGACATATTTCTTTTGGTCAAAATATGGACTAGTAGTTATAATCTTAACTAAATCTTAACCCGTCCGACTAGATGGATCTTTGTTTTTATGATATGCATACATTTTGGACAAACTTTATACTACTTTAGATCAAGATGAGATATTAGTTTATATTCAATATGTATATTTTTATGATATATATACATTATAGTAGCTTGAGTATCAAGAAGATATATTAAATATTAGTTGCGTATTTGGAATTAATTTACGTGCAACGAATATTTTTTTGTTATTAAGTGATATGTTTAATCTAAAATAAATGTAAATATTAATTCAGTAATTTAATGGGATGAGTATCCTTGTTTCCAAATAAAATTTAATGGGATGGGTATCCTTGTTTCCAAACATAATTTTTAATATAATACTAACCTTGTTTCCAAAAAACTCCAAAGTGTACTTCAGCTTTAATAATATAGATATCTTGGGCCAAATAAATAAATATCTTCCAAAATGAACTACGTGTCCACCACTACAAAATAAAATAACGTCTCTTTTTCTTCACTAAGAATGGCCGATAACGAACTGAACGTTTCCGATCTGTATAAAACACGATTCCAAGTCTGAATCGTGCGGTTCCGTAGCGATTCGAAACTCCACTTTATAAGAATCGTGATACAAAACGCTTATAGGCGATTCCGAGCGGTTCTGTTTCCGCTTCCGATTCCGGAGCGAGAATCGAAGCTTGACTGGCGATTCCATGCAACGTAGCATAGAAGTAAGTCGTCTAAAGTCGTCTGGTTTAATTTATTCAGCAGATGACTTACAAGTAAGTCGTCTGGATCCTAAACATAATTTCTAACCAAAATTAAGTAACTAAACACTTCATGGAAGCGATTTTATAAAAAACTTTAGGCGGACATATTTGGATGAATTAAATTTTAAGTCGTCCAGCTTTAATAATTCAACAGACGACTTAAAATTAAGTCATCTAGACCCTAAACACAACCCCTAATCTAAATTAACTATCTAAATACTTGGAAAAATCAAATTAAACTTAAAAAGTGTTTACTATACACTGAAACAAACACATATATGTAAAGATTTACTTTTTCAAAAACTCATTCGAGCTTTTCAAAATCTAACGCTAACAATACATACAATGCTACAACATATGTTGTCGAACCCTAAAACCAAAGAATATCATGATTAACATGATTTTAATTTTTCACTTGTCAAAATATTTTTTAGTTTTTTTATAATTTAATTTTAAGATCAACTACGCTAGACGACTTTTTGGAAGTCGACTGGATGACTTCCAGAGTCTCAGACGACTCAGACGACTTACTAGGGTTATATTTGTAAAAATGATTTCTGTTTTTTTTTGTCACAAGGGGCTGGATGTAATTTCACAAGAGTTTTAGGTTACTTTTCTATTTGATTCAAGTTGAGGTATATGTTTGAGGTTAAAATCAAGTTTTAGGTCATATTTAGTAAATTTCCCTAATTTTTATATGTTATATTTTATTCATTAATGGTACTATCAATATTTTAACCGCTCTAATTTTTAATGGGAAAAGTTCGTTGCTAACTTTTACTTCGCATAATAATATCGATAAACTAGTGGTTGGTCTGTCCAACGGGCGGATGAGTTTACACTAAAATTATAATATGATTCATTTACGCATCTAAACCAAAGGTATCATAATAAATTTGAACTTTGAGAATTCAATTAAAACCAAAAAGCCCAATATTAATAAATATGTTTGGAGATACGGTGGAGGTCTAAGGTTAAACGTAGGATTTGATATTCAGAAGAAGAAAAAAAAGAGACTGTAAGAAGAATCTTCTCATAGGTTGAGGCATAGATAAGGATTGAGAGATTCAGAAGAAGAAGAAGTGGAGATTACATGGAGATTGTTTTCAAAGGTCAAGCAATAGGAGGCTCGATTAAGGCGATGATTTATGTTTCCGACGCCTCCATCCTCACGTTCGTCTTGGGCTGTCTCAGCAGCCGTTTAATTTTCTGGACTTTTTTTTTTGGTTTGGATCATTGGACCTCATTTATATTAATTTTGTTACGGGCCTCATCTTACTTTACAATAGTTATGTTAGCATAAAAAAATGTGTAGTTATAATATTTGTATTAGGCATAAGAATATCATGTAGTTTTTAGGTTTAAGAGACAGAAAATTAACGTTTGATGTTAAGTTTCGATAGTGGACATGTATCCCCCCCACCTGCTAGGTGGCAGAAAAAAAATTATATATATATTTGAATTACTTGAACATTAATTTTAAGATGTTTTGTGTCCTCTTTCCATATTTTAACATTGAACCGTCACCATCTATGTATTTGGTTTACTTTCTCGGTGTGCTTTGCTTCTCATCCTTACTGAAAAAATATTCACCTCTCTATGTTTGTTATTCTTCAGATTGTCTGGTATTTGTTATTGACTGAGTTTATAAGTTTTTTGCTGTGTGGTTATTTCTCATAGCGATATAGTTTATACCAGTCAATATTGGATGCTCATTTTCTTACTGAGATTTTTGTTGATGTCAGAAAGTGCATCTCCTTGGGTTGGTGTGCTTTGCTTTTCATCTTCACCGGAAAATACTCACTATGTATGTTTGTTCTTCCTTAGATTGGCTGGTATTTGTTATAGATTGAGTTTATAAATTTTATATTGTGTGGTTGTTTCTCACAGCGTTATAAGTTGTACCAGTCAATATTGAATGCTCATTTTCTTACTTAGATTTTTGTTGATGTTAGAAAGTGCATCTCTTTAGGTTGGGTCAGAGTTTAGTTATTTTTTATGTTGCTTTATTTTTGTTAACTTACTGTCGATAATCCCTACTCTGTTTAGTTTTCAAAATCTTGTTTTTGATCATCTGACTTTTATGTTTTCTTTCACAGTTTGAGGATGGCTCCACGGTTTGCTGATTTTGTTTCGTCTACCATATTTTGTCATTTTGTTACAGTTTTCATCACTGCTCGAGTCTCTAGTGTCTCTTTATTTCGCCAAATTTGCGACTCAAGGTTTAGATAGTGTTTTCTTTTGTGTATGCTTGTATATTTTCTAATTTACTTTCAAGTCTCAAGCTTTGGCTCTTATTTTTTGGCGGTTAACTTTCATTCTTCCTCTTTCAGATTGTTTGGTTTCTTCTCATGTTTTAGTATAAGTGTGCAAAGTTAGTTTTTTGGAATATTGGTCTCTTCTATCTAGAATTTTGTGGTTATCTGTTGGTATGGGCATATTTTTGTGCTTGTTTAGTTTCTAGGTGCTTCTTACCTCTTAACTGGTGATTGTGTTTATGGTGTGTTAATATTTGTCTTCTTTTTTTTGCGGTATTTTTTACTTTCTGTTGAATATTCTTGCTCTAACATGCTTTTTTTGGTTCTTTGTGTTGGTCTTTGATCGCATTTATTTATATTCGAGAGATGTTTTGTCTCAGAGTTTATCTTTCTACTCTTTTACGACATCTCTTTGTTATGACCAAAATATTCTAAGATAAAGTGATATAAGTTAGTTTTTGTTTTTGATCTCGTTTCAGCTCTAAACCTTTAGTTAGTTAGTGGATCTTTGGCATTTTGCTTTTCTCTACGATTATAGAGATTTTATGTTTAGATTATGAGTTGTGCTCCAGTTTATTTTTCTTAGTTTGGTGAATATTAAAATAAAAATATAACTTGTAACTGAAATAATATAAAATCGTAAAATTAATAAAATAATAAAAATTTATGTAATTTTTAGTTGTGAATAATAAAAAAATATGTATAGTATTTTATTTATTTTTATTTGTTTGTATTTTGTAATCATTAAAATGGATAATCAAACTCTAAAAATAATTATTATGAAAAAACAGATAGTGCACAATTAAAAAAGTAATGAATCAAATTGTAGTAATACAAAAGAATATTGATCTAAAATATAAAAGATAAAAAATGGAGACACATATCAACAAATCTCTTTTCCACATGTTACATGAAGAGAGAAAATTTATATATATACTAGATATGGATCCGTGCGTTGCACGGATTTCGATTAATGTTTTAATTATATTGTATGATTTTGTATATATTGTGTGAAAATTATTCTAAGTATAAGAATTATTTTTCTCATATAATTTTTAGTTAGTATTCCTATTTTAACAATCATGGTACATAAGTGAAGTGAGTTATTACCAAATTTATACATAAAGTTAGAGAAAAAATATATTCCTGAAAATTCAAATCGAACTCAACGTAAAGAAATACAAAATACAAAGAATTTAAAAATTGAAT
>OVBX01007016.1:0-11240 GCA_900406325.1 Erucastrum elatum
TATATATATAACTTTTTTAAAGGATATTGATGATAGAATCAAAACATTTACAAATATATCTCTTGTATAAGACTAAAATTTAATCATTTAATTAATTTTTGTAAATTTTCTAAATAATAATAAATATAAAATTGTATATTTTAAAGCAAAATATTTTTGTAAAATATATTTTAGTTTTTCTTTTGAAAAAAATGTATATTTGGCATCTTGATCAGCAAAATTAGATGATGCGGCAGCTTATGTAGCGACTAGTGTAACCAAAAAAATTAACATTGGGTATGTTATTTGAAATTTTGAAAGTTTAGATGTATTTTTGCACTACTAGATAAATTATGTATGAATTTTTAGTAATTTAAACCCTCAATTAAAGATCAATCGTAAAATAAACTCGCAACTAAAAATCATGTGAAATAAATCCTCATCTTTATATCCATTAATGTTTTTGCCCCTCCGTAACATTTATCATCAACTATCGACGGAGAAACGTTAATTGTTGATACCAAAATTTATGGAGGGGTGAAAACACTAATGGACATAAAGAGGGATGTTTATTTCACAAGATTTTTAGTTGAAGGTTTATTCTACGATCTATCTAAAGTTGAGGGTTGAAATTACAAAAAAAAATTTGTAATTTAAACATACAATGAAAAACAAAACAATCCAAATACTCATAAACCAATCATAAAATGAATTAGATTCATGAAATTTCTGAACAAGTCAAACGACATTTTGTAAAGTTGGAATGAAACGTTGACTACCTAACTCTCTTAAGTTGCCTGAAATTTCCAAATCGATGGAGAACCTACTAATTTTAACATAAACACATGCATAAATAAGACCATACTTAATGTGTAGAATGATAGCTCAGTGAGTGTCCTCTAACATATCTATAATTTAAGTTAGGATAACCTATCCTTTAAATAACCTGAATTTTGAACTTCGGTCTTAGGTTGTTCTTTTGTACGAATTGACTAATGCAAAACCCAAACCAAACACTAATCTCAAAACAAGTTATTTTGTGAGAGAGCGAGCATTGAAACAAGAAGAATTACGAGTTAGATTTACTAAAGGAATGTGATGTCTCATTGATAAAGAAAAGTTTGTATTAATAGTAGAGTGATCATGAAATTTATGAAGCTTGAAATAATTACTAAATAATCAATAATTATAAGTTTTCTATAAAATATGATTTTTAGTAATTTAAACCAACTAAAGATAGATCGTAAAACAAACTCTCAACTAAAATTTTTGTGAAATAAACCCTTATTTTTATGTCCAGTAATATTTTCGTCTCTCTGTAACCTTTGTCGTCAATAGTTACATTTCTCCGTCGACAATTGACGAGAAAAGTTATGGAAGAGTGAAAACATTAATAGACATAAAAATGAAGGTTTATTTCACGTGATTTTTAATTGAGGATTTTTTTTTACGATTGATCTTTAGTTGTTAGTTGAATGTTTAAATTACTAAAAATCTGTTATGTATTAGTCTTTTTCTCTGGTATTGTTGAATAAACATATATTTCAAAGGTTCTAACAAAATAATAATATATATTTCAAATAAATTCAAATTCAAGCCGCACTACCCAGTTATTGGCGCACTCCTCGGTTATTCGACAGTTAAATACTTCAAATTTTCGAATAAGCATATATTTCAAAAAGAGAGATACCTAGTAGTAAACGAAAAATTGTTGACAAGAAAACTGACAATTTAAAAAACTAACAACAATTAAATAGTTCAAATTGTCGATAAACATATATTTAATGTTCTCTGTAGTCTGTATATCTATACATTCAAACTCAAGCCGCACTACCTAGTTGTTGGCGCACTACCAGTTATTCGACAATTGAATACTTCAAATTGTCAAATAAATTCGAATAAACGTATATCAAAAAGAAAAAACAGATACCTACAGATAAACTACCAACAATTAAATACATCAAATTGTCGAATAAGCATATATTTCAAATATATTCACATTCAAGCCGCACTACCAGTTGTCGGATAAAGTTAACAAATTAGAAAACATATAACTAAATTAGCAGAAATGGCAAAAGTAATTGTGAAATCTATTCTATTAATTCTCCAGCATGACCTATTGATATGGAGTTATGTCCAAATTATAATATAACTAAATTAATTAAAAATATCATTTACCACCTCAAAAGAAACCACCGTTTATTAACCTCCATTTTAATTCCATAATTCTAGAGATGCACTCTCTCAATTAATTTTTAGTATCATTTTAATTCCACAATTTTAGGAACCCAATTTTCTCAGTTAATTATTGGTCGATAGTTATATATAGGATTGATAACGTAGGCAAATAAAATGAATCATGATTGTATATTGATATTAGCACTTGGTAATAATATAGGTAAATAGAATACATATGGTAGTGGACGGTTTTGACTAAAATTCTAATGTGTTTTATTAAAACCTATGTTTTATTTTTTTCCACCTAGAAAAATTCAAACGAAAAATATACATGTCCTATTGAAAGAGCGGGTCAGAATCTAGATTCTGAATACCCGAATGTTCTCAAATATTTTTTAAAAAATAGTTTCATTTAAAATAAAAAAATCATAGAAACTTTTTAAAATACACAAAAACAGATTTTATCAATACATAACGGGTCTATGACAAAAAAAACAATAGTTTAAAAATATTAAAATTTTTATATAAATTAAAATACTAAAAATAAAATCACTGTGAAATAATTCACAAGTTTAACAGCATGTTAATAAAAAAAATCATAATACGGATCAGAATTATTTGGAGTCTTCAAAATTTTGGTCATATTTAAAATAACAAAAATAATTCATACAATAATTTTAGATAAATTTCATAAAATTCGTAATAAAATATAATTTATCAAGTATAAAAATATTCTAGATGTAAAATTAATTTTTAAAATAAAAAATATATCCGCCCACTGAAGGGCGGATCAGATTTTGAAATGGTCTTTTATCATATTTGTTACCGACGAAGAGAAAAAGTAAGGAAAAATGTGACAAAAAAGCTTCACATAAAGAACATTATTTTGGTAATGTCTCAACAAAGAAGGCAAATCAAACTTCACAATATCAAGATTGTATGAAAATTAATAGAGAAAACAAAGATAAAAGAATGAGTAACATGTTTACAAACTCCAAACAAAGTGAATAGGATTATATGCATTTTCTTTTAAACTATAACACAAACTCGACCAACTACACAGATTTACAAACTGTTAATGGAGTTTTGTATCCAATTTTTGAAGATGTTTATAATACTCTCTTTTTTTTAACTACTATTTTTTCTTTAGGAGTTTTTTTTATTTCTTTGTAAGATTTTGTCCAATAATAATTTCATTTCAATGTTCAAAATAAGAAGCCTAATCATTTTGAGAAAAAAAAATAAACAAGTAAAATTAGAAATAAAAATAAAGATTTGCCCAAAACACACATATCTGATACAAAATATATATATATATATATATATAAAAAAATATATATATATAATAACAAAAAGCATACGTTTAGAAATGCAATTTCAAAAAAACATACAAAACAAAACATATACCCGCCCTCTTAGGGCGGGTCAAAATCTAGTAATTAATTAAAGGACCAACAATCTACTCCCCACAAAAACTATTATATAGACTTCGGTTATTTTATCGGTTCGAATTCGGTTCGGTTTGGTTAATTTGATTTTAGAATTTTATCAACTGAAGTAAATCATAATTAGTTTGGGTCGGTTTCGGTTCGGTTTGCATTTTGTTCGGTTTGAATTCAGTTTGATTTGTATTTTGGTTCGGTTCAGTTGGATTTTCCTAATTTAGTTCTTTTAACAGATATCATGTTTCAAATAAAATTATGTAAATCAACTACAATATAAAATTAAAACAAAAACCTTTTAAAACACACACAATTTTTTTACAAGAACACAATCAAATCAAAGTTAACTAAAAGTAAATATTTTTTTAAAAAAAATATATGTTATTAATAATGCCTCTTAAAAATAAACTATGTAAATTAAATTAAATTTAAAGTTCAACTGAGAAAACCTTAAAAACCACAAAAAAAATTAAGAACATAATGAAATCAAAGTTAACTAAAGTGCATATTTTTTTTTAAGAAAATCAACATCGTTAATAAATTTAAAAGTGACTTTAGTTTTAGAATTTTAGTATATTGTATATTGTTAGTATGTTTAATTCAAAAAATAACAAAAACAAATTAGTTTATCGATTCGGTTTAGTTCGGTTCGATTCAGATCGGGTTCGGCGGTTGGTTCGGGTTAGGAAAATCTTAAACCGAACTATTTTATAAGAGACTTTGGTTTGGTTCGGTTCGGTTGGTGCGGTTCAAACGGTTCAGTTCGTTTTTTTTGCCCAATATCCAATATCGTATTTTCACCGAACCATGACCTTGTGTCTATTTCTCTTAATCAATCAATACTATTAAAATATTAACATGCTCGGTTAATAAAGGTTTGGTCCATTTAATTTTTTCAAATATCTATACTTAAAATAAATACTAACTCCATTGTCGATGTAACCACCACTTCAACTGCATAATAATCGGAATTAGTGAGATAATTAAACAAAAACTAACATTAAATCTATATTATATTACGAGGAGAAAATTCTGGAATTGCATCAAAACTGTTACTATGAGACTTCAATGACATATTTAATGGTCGTTTTTTAAGTTTTGTTTTCTAGGTTTTCTTTACCAATTGGGCTTCACGATTTTTAAATAACTAGAACTGGGTTTTTAACAATTAAAGTAGACTTTTCAGTTATATTGGATCAAACATTACAAACTCATTTTTAATTGCATGACTAATTATCATATTATATATGTATAAGAACATTTTATAAATCATTATATATAAAATCAAATGATGAAAATTTAATGGAAAAAACATATTTACAAATATTTTGTTATTATCTGATTAATAAAAAAATTGTAACAATATTTTTTAATTTAAATAAATATATATAACTGTTTAGAAATAAAATAAATTAATGTGTGAAATAACTATAACACAAGTGTGTAGCTATGCAACATCACAAATTCAATACAATTATCAAAACTTCTTATTAATAATTTTAAAAATATTATATACAAAGATTAAATAGAAAAATACAAATATGATTACTAAAAACACATATATGAAAATTATATTTTTGATAAAAAAATAAAACAAAAATATACCCGCCTTTTGGAGGGCGGATCAAAATCTAGTTTCAAATTTAAAGTTGCAAATTTATTTCGCCCCAACTAAAAATTATAAATAAACAAATCTCTTAATTATACGGTTTAGTTTTAAGTAACCACTTTTAAACCAGCTAAACCAAATAAATCACCAATTTTATTCTAAAAATAACGAATTTGTCAACAACAACAAAAGAAGTTGTTATATTGCCATTTCACTCAAAAACAACTAATTCATCAATAAGTAAGAACCTTCCATCAATGGTTCTCCAGAACTCTGGTACTAGTTGGTCGCCGGTCATGGGATTGTAGTCATTGTTAATCACCTGATAAGTAAATGCCTTGGTGAAGAATTTCAGAGAAGCTAACGAGAAGTTACGTTGTTGCTCATCCAGCGCCTTCGCCAGGTTGGATGCGCATCAGTCATTAAAGCTGCAGTCGCTCCCATGACTGAGACGTTTCCTCGCTTTGGCACGACTCACAACTCTGAAACCTGTAACTTCCAAATTCAGTCAAGTAAAAGTTGGTTCTAGTTCATTTTAAATCACTCTCATTCACACAACAATCAGTCCACGAACTACTAAGCGTTTGAGATATTCGTCAAGCATACGGCTTCAATACGTTGGACTGGGCATTTTATCAGTTAAACTTGATTCGATTCGTTATTCGTTTCGATTCAATCCAAAAATTCTGAATATCCATTAATTTTCGAAGCAATGCAAATACTAAAAATAAATATCGTTAAAAGCAAAATGCAAATATTAAAATTTAAGAAATCGAATATCTGATCCCATCTGGTAGCATATAAATACATGTATATTTTGATTATATTTAAAGTTTTTCAATATATAAAAGCATATAATTTTTTTTCTAACATATGATTTGGCAAATTTTATTAGATAAAAAGAAGAGAAACAATCTATGACAATTATAATTTTTTCTTAAGTTTTGTGTTATTATAATTTTTAACTAAGTTTATTTTTTTTACAAAATATGTAGATTCATTACTTCTTTTAACTTTTATCTTATATATCATGCAAAAACAAATTTTAAAAATAAATTTGTATCAAATTTTTATTATTGTTTGTACTAATCAAAATATATGAGATATCCACAAGTATTCGTAAATATCTATTTATTTTTTGGGTATCCATTTTTCGAATATCAGTATTTCTTCGAAGCAAAGAAAATCAAAAAGTTAAATATCCGTAACATACGAAGCAAATCACAAATATCTTCAAAACCCCAATTATTCGATCCGTGCCCTGGCCTATCAATATGTAATCTCTGATTAAGATCGAAGAGAATGGATCGATGATGAATCCTTCTTTTGTCTCAGAATCAATTATTTTTGTTGATTAATCAAAGTTTTGATTTTTTTTTTTTTGAGAAAATTCAAAATTTTGGATAGATTTGGTACTTTGTTTATTTTAAATGGTATAAAATTGGTTAAGCAAAGGTAAACTAACTTAACCATAGACTATCGATAATCAATTTTGAATTAGCGATTAGGGGAGGGAAAAAAAAGAGATTGCAATTTTAAATTGGAGGGAATCTGATACGAGATCATAAGTTGTTGAGAATCTAATATTGTATTAAGGGTCTGACTGGTTTAACCGCAGCGGTTGCGGGAGTTTGCGGATGCGGGTGGTTGCGGTTTCTAGCGGTTTTAAGCGATTTGTACGACTGGTACCGCGGTTAGAAATTTTAGCGTTTGCGGGATACTTATGACTGGTTAACCAGTGGTTGATTAATAAATTAATAGTATTTATATTTTTTATAATTATAAAAATACCAAAAATCATAAAAGTGTAACAAATATCAAATTTATATTTAGAAAATTATAGTTTTAAAATTTTAAAAAATTATAAAAAAAACCTTAAAAAATTATAGTATTAATTGAAATATAATAGAAATATTTTAGTATTTTAATTTAAATTTTTATTGAATATTTTTATTTTTGTATATATATTGTTTTTGAAAAAACAAAATTTACCCTTCCGCAACCGCCCGCAATCGCAAACGCTAGCTGAAACCAGCTTTTGAATTTGTGAGGGTTGAAGCGGTTTGAAGCGATTTAAAACGGTTTAAAGCGGTTTGAATGATTATTGCAAAACGTCGATAACCGCTACCAACCGCAAAAGCTGCGTTTATGAGTGGTAGCGGAAAAACAAGTCAACACCTAATTCTCGTGTGGAACTAAAACGTCGTAATTTAACTAAATGGAGGCTTTTGCATGATATGATGGGGGCAAAAACGCATGCACATGAAAGCAAATTGCAAATACAATCGAAACTAGAGTCGTTCTGTTTAAAAGTAAACATGGCTATAACTAACGGGAAATGTCCAATTTTGATCCCAACAAATTGTCAGAACCAAATACAATCTCAATTTCAGTTATGCTAAATACGACCTAGACAAATTGTCAGAACCAAATACAATCTCAATTCAATTATAATTTAAAAAAAAAATAATTGGACTTCTTGAAACATGCCTAAATTTATATTGATTTTTAAAAAAGTTAATCAACTGTTAACAAAATAAAACAACATCGTTTTCATTTATTTTTTTATAGGAAATATATTTATTTGAAGACTGGAGCTTTTCCCTAGTTACCTTTCAAAAGGGACAGAGTACTAACCACTAGACTAAAGTGATGTTTGGAGATATTATTTTATATTTGAAACTATATATACTACTAAACTTCTATACATCTTATCAGTTAAATTTTTGGTGATGATTATTTCTGATTTATGTAAATACATTAAAAATTTTTAATTATCATAAATTTAATAAAATTATATTTTAATAAAATATTTTAAATTATACGAAATAAAATATGCTTAAGCTTTAAAACTATTTATAAATATTTATTTAAATTATTTTAAAATTTTAAAACTTGAATGGTAATTTTTTTTTTCTTCAAATTAATATAACATACTATATATTTATTTTTTATATTTTTTAGTTATTGTTTAATATGCATAATTTCTTGAACAAAATATCTTAGTGAAAGAAAGGTAAAAGGCCTCTTAACCTTTTGAACAAAATATCACAAATATATAATATTAAATTTTAAAACAAAAAAAAATCCACCAAAATTTACAAATTAAAAAATAATTTATAAAAGAAAAATTTATAAACAGATTCAAAGCTTTAAGTATATTTAATGTTGTATAATTATTAATATTTTATTACTTATAATTTAGTTAGATATAATTTTATTACATATATGATAAGTAAAACACAAGTTAGTGTATTTATTTAAATCAGAAATAATCATCACCAAAATTTTAACTGGATAAGATGAAGAAGTATAGTAATTTCAAATTTTCATTAATATTTCATAATATTATAAGTTTATTACAGATATAATAAGTAAAACACATTTTAGTGTATTTATTTAAATCAGAAATAATCATCACCAAAGTTTTAACTGGATAAGATGAAGAAGTATAGTAATTTAAAATTTGCATTTATATTTCTGAATATTACTCAAGTCTAGTGGTTAGTATGCCCCTTTAAAAGGTTATCAAGGCAAGGGTTCGAGTTTTGGAATAGACATATTTTTTATAAAAAAAAAAGATCAGAATAACGTTGTTTTATCATGTTAACGGTTGACTAAGTTCTATTAAAGTCAATATAGATTTAGGCACGCTTTAAAAAGTTCGAATTAGTATTTTTGAATTATTGTTGAGTTGAGGTTATATTGGCATTGATAATTTGTTCAGGTCGTATTTGGTACGACTGAAATGGCTGGAGTCGAAATCGACCTTTTTTCCCATAAGTAATGATACGATCTTGAAAAATCTATGAAGATACCAAATCAAAGTACGTAAGAACGGAGGAACTAGAAGACACAGACCGAGAAACGCAACAGTAGCAAGAAGCTGTTACATGTGGTTTCACAGATTGCCATTCCTCAAAAATCTTTTTTTTTGAATCAGCTGTAAATAGTGTGAGATCTAAAAGATACAAATATTAATATCTTTAATTTTATAAATATAATATTGTTGAAGTAATTAAATAATTTTGAAAACTAAATATTGTTATGGTTAGTTAATGGTTGCAATGGTTAATACGAAAAAATTGTTATGGCTCAGTACCAAAGATTACAATCACCAAATCAACAATTTAAAAGGCTCAAATTACCAAAAATTACAATGGTTCATTATCAAAATTACAATGGTAAAAGAACTTCGGCAGAGGTGCCCGCCATCACGAGTTCGAGTCCCGGTCACAGCGGATTTAACATGGTTTCCGTTTGGCTTTCAGGACCTTTCTCGTCAGTTCCGATTAGACGTGGTGGGATTGTCGGACTAAATGAGAAGTCTGGATATCTGGATTATCAAAAAAAAAACTACAACGATCCATCACTAAGGGGCCTCAGTCACCAACATTTACAATGTTTTGGGGTTTTAGCCTAATTTTTTCTTTGAGAAAGGGCTTTTGGGTTTTAGCCTAATTGACTCTTGTTGTAATTGTTTATCTAGACAATTGTAATATATCAAACGCCTTCCCTCAAATAACATCGTTTCATTTTACAGAAATTGGTGTTAATACACCTAAATGAACCTCTAATTTGCAATCTACCCTCACTTCTTTCTCTCAAATTTCATTCCCATTATACCCTTCTGCTATGAATCCATGTGTGTCAGTTTATGTTTCAGACAACTGATCTTTTTTACTTTTCTCTCACTCTCTCTTAGTCTCTTCCTTCCTTTGTTCTATTTTTTAGCTATTTCTTTTTTCCCAACGTAAAATTAATTTCAGTCTCATTTTTTTCTCTCTTCTTATGTTTATTTCTTGTGTGCGGTGCATTTTATTTTTCTCAGTTTCAATTTTTATTTCCAGCTCTATCCTTTTTTTTTTCCTTCTGTTCTCATTCATTGTAAATTCACATATACTCCATTGATCATCAAAAAAATTAATTTTCATATTAATACACCGCTTTATGTCTATTCCGTTAAAATATATATTAACTTATAGATTTTCATCATAATGCTAGAACATTACATAATATAATTAAGTTACCGTATGTTGAGAACGTTACATATATATTTCAGTTACTATATTTTATTAATGTGTCCACTAAAAATATATGTTAACTTTAAGGTTGGTTGTTAAGTTCATATTTACATGCTAAAACTTACATTAGATAATTTGTTTGCTAACCAAAAACTTATAATTTATCGATCCATTAGATCAATGATTTTTATAAAATGTACTTACCTAATTTTTCATTGTCCAAAACACTGAAATCACCGTTAACATTATCAATGACCGTTACCATTTGATGTATCCCGCTAACATGAATATTAGTCATTGTATTGTTAACGACTAACCAACTATGTAGCGGTGATACATTGTTTAATATACCCAACATTATGCATATTCGCTTAACCGTTAACTCAAATCGTTAGACGGTAAAAATATGTTTTACCAAAACACAACTCCAAATTTTAACCTATCTTAGTAATATTAAATCATTAATACCCATCTATGAATCATATTTAAATTGATTAATACACTTAACCGCTGTTCAAAATAACTTATAATTAAAATTTGGTTGCAAGTCCGCTTATATTTAGTTAGCATCATTTGGTCTCGTAAATCTTAGGTAACGACTAACGATATGCATTATCAAGCAAACATATAATGTAACACGATAACATAAAAGTTAGGTTTTGACATCATTTACAAGTACGAAACCCATTCTTTACCTAACGGACCTTCGGCTGATCCACTTGCTACAAATAGACCTACTGTTCTGAATCACAAACTGGCATCATTGTATCCCTTTCTCTGAAGACAGGGTTAGTTTCGTCCATTATTGGCTAAAAAGTTATCCATTTTTAACATTTAAAAATCTATGGGCATTTGACAAATTTGGATTTCAATTGGGGATATTCAACCAATTGTCACAATCTTTTCCAATACTTGTATGTTTAAAATACCCTAGATTATGTCAAATTATTTTTCTCCTATATATATATATATATATATATATATATATTGTAGACTAACATATCATTT
>OVBX01007017.1:0-11239 GCA_900406325.1 Erucastrum elatum
CCATTAATCACCATGCTGAAAGAGGTAGTAGTGATGCACTCTTTAACCCAGTTTATTAGCAAATCCGGAAGATTAATAGCCTTAAGAAGATTCAGGATAAAGGTCCAACTAATGTTGTCGTATGCTTTAGCCAAGTCGATCTTTAGACAACCCCGAGAGACTCTCCCTTCAACATGAAAATCAGTGACAAGCTCTGATGCTAAGAGAACATTCTCACACAACAGCCTGCCCTGAATGAAACCAACCTTATTTCTCTGAACCACTTCATCAATGAACAAGTAAAGCTTCTTTTTAGAGGTTGTTTACTAAAGTGTCTTTATCAAATTTGATTTTGTAAATATTTGGAATTACATAAGGTAAGATGATACGGTATAACTATAAATGTTGTATGATATATGCTAACTCATTTTTATAATAAGTGTGTAAATATTGTAGGTCTATATTGAGCATAGAATATTTAAAAGTTTGTATGGTTAGAATATTTAATAGTAGGGTGATGATGGAGTTCCTGCTACGGAAAGCACTCAACCACCAATCACTATTAACTATACCATCTGCCACTGTCGCATCTATGTGCAATCCCGATCCTGCGGGTCCTCGTTCACCAGTGAGGTAAATCAAAGGCCCAAGATCTGTCCAATTATCGTTCAAAAAGCTAGTTGTGATCCCTGACCCAACTTCACAACGATAAAAGGCCTGGCCATTGGTCTAAACTTGCATAGCTTCTTCCAAATCCAACTGTCCACTCAACGAGGTTCCAGAGTCCAAAAATTGGCAGATCCTATCTTGTTCGTATTAGACACATAGTTGTTCCACATCAGATGTTGGAAAGGATCCTTAGTAATATATAAGATAGATGGACCACTCCCCTAATTGCCAATTGGTTTTAGGTTGGAAGCCTATCTAGCTTAAGATGGTATCAGAGCCCAATCCATGCAGACCAACCCGATCCACATCAATCTGACCCGAAGTTGGCCCTTCGTTCTTTGCCCGAACATTCTGAGATTGACGCTCAAAGAACCATCATCTCGAGGGGGCTTATTAGACACAAAGTGTCCCACATCGGATATTGGAAGGGATCTTTAGCAATATATAAGATAGATGAGCCATTCCCCTAATTGCCAATTGATTTTAGGTTGGAAGCCCATCTAGCTTAACATCAACTAACTTCTGAATCATTCCTCCGTAAACTTGTGCAACTGCTGCGAAAGACGTTCAACAGGTTTCCTTCTTCTCTTGTAAACCGAAAATTTCTTTAACCTGATACGATCTCGGTGTATTATTCTGATTAGGGTAAGACCACGTGACCACCACCTTCTATTAAACCTCGCGACTGTCTGTCTGTTTCACTTGGAAGCTTCTTCATATGTCTCTCCTCGTCGAGACATGGAATCCGTGAATCAATGAGCCTGTGCTCTGATACCACTTGTTGGAAAATCCATCATATCTAATACCACTTGTTGGGTATTCCTACGATCTGATACTGCTTGTTGAGTCAACCAAAATTCTAACAAGACTTTGTTGTCCACTTGATCTTTCCCATTGATTCAATCTTTGTTCATGATTCAAGAATTTTTCACCCAGTTCACGGCCGCAACACGCTACAATCTGGGGTGGATCCAGGATCTAAAACATCCACTATGAAGTAGCGGAAAACACCTTCCGATGTGGTTTACAAGATCATAGACTCTCTCTGTTCCTGGGTATGTAAACCCTACATAGTATAAAGAGAATACAAGAGATTACATGGCTAAGAGCTAAGCCTAGAATAATGTATGTATCTCTAGCTTACTCTATCTCTCTAAGAGATGCCATGAAAGCCTTCCTGGATGCTTGAGGCTCGTGCCTTCCAGAATCTTGGCTTAGAGATCTCTGTCGTGATCTCTCCTTCTTTTGTATGTCAGTACTTAACCTAATGGGCTTCTTTGATTAGGTCTATATGTTGTAAGGCGTGATTTGTGCAACTCGATCCAGCCGATGAACAAGTCCGATGGACTTGACCAAATATTCAGCTCTGGTAGAATTCCAGTGTAAATGTGTCATGTTACAAAACTACTCCAGATTTCGAAGCATGCGCTCCAAACAGATGAGATATAAGGGAGAGCTTAGCTGAGAGGCAAAAAAATAATAATTTGTTTTGAAATTTTTGTTATTTAGTTTTGGAGATGTATTAATCGTTGACAAATACATTTATTCCTTCATTTTTTCTTATTTCTAAAAACGTTTTATTGAGTCAAAAAATAAGCTGAATATTTATTTATTTTTATTGTGAAAAAGGGCTTTCTTGAAAATTTGTATTTTTAAAATATACCATTTATGTAGCAATTTAGCGAACAATCTTTCAGCTCTTAGATGAAAATTTAACCGTATGGAGAATCACTTATTTAACAATTTATTTTCTAAAATGTTAACCGGTGTACGTCTCCATATTCCTCATATAAGTGATCATAAGCAAAATAAAAAGAGAACGGTCTGTTTTATATAAAATCTCGGTGTCGAGATTGGCCAGTGGAGATCGCTTGCCCCGGCGAGATCCACAGCTCCATTGAGTTCCACAGAGGCTTCTTTGGATCGTGCTCCCCAACGCCGGCGTGGTTGCTGTCGGAGTGGATGGCCCACTGTTGAAGGCAGTGAGCACAATACAAAGAAAATATGAATATTGGTAGCAGTTCGCGGTAGCACGAACTCACGAACTGCTACTAAAAGTGTCAAAATCAGATCACAACTCTATCGTAGAACTAAATTCACGCTAATATAGAATTTCTTTAAGCGAGAAGGCAAAAATCATTAAGCGGAAAGGCAAAAATCATTATTATAGCTAAAAAAATATTTTAGAACCAACACTTACCATTTTTTTTGAGTTTTCCACTACTTCCCACTTAAAAAACTATTCCCTTTTCATCATATCGACAAGATAAATTCCCTTTTCATTAGGGTTTCTTATTACTCGTCTTCCACCAATCTCATCTCTGAGTTTCCCTTTTACTCGATCTCGAGCAGCTAGTATCCATTTGTCCGTTTATTGTTTGTGGACATAGAGTGACCATGTCCATTAAGGACCATATATCCACTAAAACCCATATTTTCATGGGATGTCATAGAGTTCATAATTGACTATATACAAAAAATTTAGATTTTAATTTATAAGCCTATATTTATATACATATGCAAGTTCATAAAATTAAAAGTAACCCATAAACTAAAAAATACAACACACATTAGTTCATAAGTATAATAATTCCAATTTTGGCGAAAAAACTCAATTTTGCTGTTTTGGCGGTTAAACCCGATTTTGCGGTTTTGCTGGGAAAACCCGATTTTGCAGTTTTAGCAAGAAAAATCAATTGCAATCTTCTAATGCCCACCAGCATTGCAAGCATGGGCACAATCATCTACCCCGTCCAACCCACTTGTTATTCCCAGCTCAAGTATCTATAACAATATGGACTATCTCTTCTGGAGGAAGAACAATATCATGGAGCCAAAAAATGATAGGGATCCATATCCCTGGATTATTTGGTACATTTGGAAAGCTAGGAATGATAACTATTCAGAGGAATAGAGAGGGATCCAACTGAACTAGTCAGGTATGCAGATGGCGAATGCCAAGCTTGGCATGATGCAAAAGTAACTGTACCGATGACTCAAATTATTACGCCGCCACAAGTCTTAAGCTTGGGTGAAATCTGCATGGTGGATGGTTCATGGACCTCTACCGAGCATTTCAGTGGAATATGATGGGTCTGGACAAATAGTAGGGGAAACATCCAACTTATGGAAACCAGAAATATGAGGAGGCGGGAGTCAGCGTTACATTCGGAGCTTGAAGCGCTAAGATGGACTTGGAGACTATGCTGCAACACTCGGACTGTCAGAGTTTTGATACTGACTGTAATTATCTGATTAAAATGCTGACGGAGCCACAATCTTGGCCAAATTTTTTGACGGAGCTGGAGATGATTCACACACTCAAGTTGTGCTACTCGAACTTCAAGATATGCTACATTCCAAGGACTCAGAATTCTATAGCTGATTCACTAGCTAGGACTGCTCGTACGATTCATAGATCTCTTTGCTACTTTGGTTGTTCTATTCTGGTCTGGATTCTCAGACCACCTCAAGTTTGAATAATGGAACAGCCTTTTGATGCCAAAAAAGAAAGAAAACTGAATTTTGCGGTTTTTGCGGGAAATTCAATTTTATGGTTTTACTGGAAAACCCTGATTTTTCGATTTTGGTGGGAAAACCCGATTTTGCGGTTTCAGCGGGAAATCCCATTTTTGTAATTTTAGTCAGAAAATTCTATTTTACAATTTTTTCAGGAAAATTCGATTTTATGGTTTTGGCGGGAAAACTCGATTTTGCGATTTTGACAGGAAAACTTGATTTTATGGTTTTGGCATGAAAACTCGATTTTGCAGTTTTTGCGGAAAAATCCAATTTTGCAGTTTTGGCTGAAAACTTGATTTGCACTTTTAGCTAAAAATTCAAATTTACGGTTTTCGGAGAAAAACTCAATTTTTGAAACCTTAAATTTTTTTAGTCTATTGTTCAGACCATATCTATAAAACCCAAAACCATAAAGTTACTTTTTAAAAGATCATCCAAATTTTGTCCATTTATAACTGATGAAAATTTGATTTGTCCATATTAAACCCATTTAAATATGGACGTGGTCGACCAGTGGACAGGCCCGCTTATTTGACACCTCGAGCTCCGACTAAATTAAACACTTTGTTGTCTCCCACTCACCCTCAATTGACTAGACACTACAGGAAATGTGGTCAGTAATAGCGGACGAAAAGCGATATCATTTTGGTTTAATAGCGTTTCCCTGGACGCTCTGACATCGCCCGTTATAAAAAATCCGACCCTTTTAATAGCGGTTTTCCTCTGTGCTATTACTAAGTGTATAACAATAGCGTTTTTGTGTTCGCAATTGTTATTATTTATAATAACGTCTGATAAATGTTATTATAACCTAATAATTTGATTTTTCCCAGTAGCAAAGATAGCAAATGTCTCTTGTTATTAATTATCTTTATATTTTCCAAAAATTAATTAATAATAATTATTGAATTGATTTTTAAATAATTAATTCGAAAATATGAAATAAAAATAATGTAAATTATTAAAAATCCAAAAAATCAATATAATTATTTAAATCCCATAACACAACATTATCACTTTCATACAAACCATCACACAAGCATACAACCTATCAATCTACCACTAATAAACCTTCACACTTATTCCTAACATATACACTATCATCATCCGAAGCTTCATCACCCATATCATCAACTTCTTGGACAGGTAAAGGAGCACCACCTAAATCCTCTTCTGTTTCCAACTCATGATAACCTCTAGGTGGTGCTCTCATAACAACATACCAATTTGAAGCATCATCCTTCCTAGAGTAGAAAACCTGTTTCACTTGAGAAGGTATAATGAATGAATCTTTCAAATAGGCTGCTTGGTTCATATGAAGGTTAACAAGAGTGAAGCCATCTTCTTCCTTCACACCATTCGATGTGTTTGCCCAGTTGCATCTAAAGAGTGGCACTTTGAACATGTGATAGTCGATGACCAAAATCTCCTTTATCACTCCATAGTATGTAATCATATCCGCGACTTGTCTCATATCTCTAGCACTTGATCTACACATGCTAAAAGCCTCATAAGTTACTCCACTGTTTTGTGTCTTCAGCTTGACCGCATCAGTATGAAACCGTTGGCCATTGATGATGAATCCTTTATGTGCTAAAGCAACATTTCTTGGTCCAAATGCCATCCACCTTATCTTCTTAGAATGACTATCTGTTGAGTCTGAATGAATCTGCCGGAGGAAATCAGAGGATTATCATCAAGCGGAGGTAGTTAAACCAATCATCAATCTACAAGCTAACCAGTCATCAAAATACTAAAAACCCAGACAGTTTCAGCAAGCTATAAGCTACTCAGATGTCAAGTTACAAGCTAACCAGGCTTCATGATACAAGCTAACAAGTCATCAAAATAAAAGCTAACCAGTATTTAGAATAATATCAAGAAAAAAATTTGGAGTTTGAAACCTTATTTTTAAGCCATTCTGTAAAGTGTTCAGTATGGTTTTTCCATAACAAAGTTTCATTTCTAGCCAATCGAGCATCTTTAGCTTGCAACTCTTCCAAATGCATCCTGATTTTAAATTAAACAACAGTATATGAAAATGAAATTATGAGTAAAACTAGTAGAAGAAACATGGAGAATTGCTTACTGAAGAAAGGGATCCAAAGATGCCATGTTCATTAGCACACAGAGATGTGCAATGTCTCTATCTTTATCTGACAGGGTAACCTCTATACCCTTCTGCAGAGGTCGGCCTTCAACCACCATTCTATCAGCCTCAACATCTTCATTACGATTAACTGCTTCTTGAACTGGTATTGAATCTTTAAGGAACTCTAAACAAAATGCAACACATCCTCCAGCTAAATACGCCTTAGCCATACATGCTTCTGGCCTTGCATAATTCTTAACAAAAGCCTTTAGTGTTTTCATGTAC
Source organism: Erucastrum elatum (assembly GCA_900406325.1). Lineage (NCBI taxonomy): Eukaryota > Viridiplantae > Streptophyta > Magnoliopsida > Brassicales > Brassicaceae > Erucastrum > Erucastrum elatum. Next base: position 6,548 of record OVBX01007017.1, read on the forward strand.
CTATAACTCAGGAAATATGAATATTAGTCAAACATCATTGTGAGAAGTGCATATATTGAAGCAAATCAGTTCATCAAACCTTTCGAAGGGATACATCCAGCGGAAGTGAACTGGTCCTCCCAAGCGTGCCTCTCTTTATATATGTATTGGAAGGTGAAACATGATATCAAAAAGGATTGGAGGGAAGAAGCGCTCCAGCTGACACATTGTCTCCACAAACTCTGTCTCCATGGATATAAGTTTCTCTGGGTCAATGATGCGCTGACACAATCTGTTGAAGTAACTGCATAATCTATTTATAGCTATCCTAGGACCCCTATGTAACAACCCTCTTAATGCAGCTGGTAACAAGTTATGTACTAAGACATGATGATCATGCGACTTTAAACTTCCAATATTTGGAGGGTTAACTGAAACACTATTGGCAATATTACCACAATAACCATCAGGACCTCTAAACTTAGCTAACCTTTGGCAGAAAATGGTCTTCTCTCTCTTCGATAACCAGTCGGCAGCAGGAGGTAAGTATGTTTTCTTTTCCGTCACCTCTGTGTGCAAGTGCTTTCTGATTCCAATATCTTCTAACTCTTTTCTTGCTTTCAACCCATCTTTTGATTTCGCACTTCGCATCAAGAGAAACAATATAGCATCCGACACATTCTTTTCAACGTGCATAACATCAATATTGTGACGAACATGCAACTCCTACCACATGAAACAAGAAACTGTTAGGCATATTCATATACAAGAATCACATAATATAAGTCAGTTACTATACTTTACCTTCCAATAAGGTAGGTCAAAGAATATTGATCTCTTCTTCCACCTCCATAGTTCATTTGATTCCTCACACTCTTCTTCTTCAACCCTCTCATCATCTTCTAACTCTGGTTTTTTTCTTTTTTTTCCTTCTCTAGAGGTCTACCAAAATCATTGGTAAAAGCTTGTAGTGTCTCATATATCTCAGCACCAGTTTGTATCCTCTTTGCATTCCCTTCCTCCATAGTGTTGTCAAATCAAGCTTTATATATCTGTAACGGTGGCCAGGCGGTAGTCTTTTTCTGTTTCCCATGTAGAGAAACTTGCGGCTAAACTTAAGCCACCTTGCAGATGTATCATTTCCACATACATTGCAGGCTTCTTTCCCCTTTACTTTACATCCAGACAGTGTTCCTAAGCATGGATAATCACTGATACTCCAAAGCAGCAAGGCTCTGAGATTGAAATTCTCTTTGGCGAATGAGTCATACACTTCAATACCCTCAGCCCACAAATCTTTTAGATCGTCGATTAGTGGGGCTAGGTAAACATATATGTTGTTACCAGGAGCAGTTGGACCAGGGATCAACAAAGACAACATTATATTCTCAGCCTTCGTACACATGGTTGGAGGCGTGTTATAGTTCACTAACAACACTGGCCATGTGCTGTGAGTGGTTCTTTGCATGGAGAATGGGTTCATCCCATCTGTAGAAATCCCAAGTCGAAGATTCCTTGGGTCAGCAGCAAAGTCTGGCCATTTATCATTCACTTGTGCCCAAGCGATAGAATCAACGTGGTGTCGCATTGTACCATCTTCAGTGGCATTGGTGTTGTGACAACACAGATCTTCAGCCATCCTTTTTGATCTGAACATCCTCCTAAACCTGTCCTTGATTGGAAAGTATCTAAGGACCTTTGCCGGAATCCCCATCTTTACCTCGTTACTGTGCTTATCCATTTCCCATCTTGAAACTTTGCATCTTGGACAGCTTTCTAGGTTCTCATACTCCTTCTTATACACTATGCAATCATTCTTGCAAGCATGAATATTGTCGTAGCCGAACCCAAAGATCTTCAGAAATTTCTTTATTGCAGCTAAACTCTTGGGAAGAGGGCATGCTACCGCTGAAGTTGCACTTTCCTTCAAGCCAATATCAAAAGTCTTTAAAGCTTTCAGGAAAATGTTACATTGACACGGCGATAAGAACTATCAAACGATCCTGAAAGAGAAGGAGGTGGAATGGTTTATAGAGCACCCACAATTCCAACATTTCTTCCATATTAAAAACCGAAAGCAGAAGTGGATTGGAATGTGGGTTCTCGTTTTGCGATCAGCTTGTGTTGCGAAGAAGCATGATTTATGGTTTGTCATTAATGGCGTCCCAATCCGATATTCTTTTAGAGAATTAGGACTCATTTATGGACTATACTGCCATGAGTATCCCCCCAACCATGAGAGGTTGGGTGGTACAACATTCATGAACAAGTATTTTGGAGNAGAAAAGTGTAACATACGCTGACCTGGAAAAGCAGATGTTGGCAATGAAATCAAAGCCATCTGAGGGTCGTAAGAAGATGGCTGTTATGTTGTTCATAGCCAACATCCTTGTCGGAGGCCGAAAGAGTGGTGAGGGAGCTTCACCTGTGGACAGTTTCTTCCTGACTGTTGTTGATGACCTAGATGCGTGTGTAATGTTCCCTTGGGGGCGGTATGCATTTGAACATAACTTGAAGGATGTCTCTAGCTTCTTGGAGAAATGCGACAGGGTTGCGCCGACGAGTTGGGTTTTTACAAGCTTTCCTATCCCTCGGGAAGTATTCTCAAGCTCTCTTCTACATAGTTGTGTAATTTATGTTAATGTTTTTTTGTTGTGTGTTCGTAGTTGTTGCTCTTAAGGCAATTCCAAGCTTGAGGAACCATTTCCGAGAAAATGTGAATGGTGCACCCAGTGGTTGTCCGCGGATGTGCAAGATGCAGTATAAACGGAAAAGTGGAACCAAGGAATTCAGTCTGAAAGCTGTGAACGATAAACTTGGTAATAATACAAAGGTAATTGATGTTTTATGTGTAGTCGAATTGAGGAGAAGGGACTTATGAGACTTATGAAAAATTGGTGAAACTAAGGTAATTAGTCTTTTTGTGTTTTTACCACAAGATATTGAGAGTATCTTGGTAGCAACAACATCTGAGGAGGAACTTCTGGAAAACATAGGAATGGACAAGGAGAGTTGTGGAGCCGATGACACCGATGATTTAGCAGTTGATCATTGTGTTGGGGAAAAATATCCAAGGCTAAAGATTTCTCCAGCCTCCAAAGGGGCCTTGATTTCCAGACCCTTCTTCTAAGAAGGACCCAAGATCCAGCCTTTACTCGAAGGCCCTAGGGTCCGTCCCCTGCCGAAAGGAACCAGGGTCTGACCCTCCGCAACAATATGGAAGTTTCCCAAATCATGGGGAAACTAATATATTCACAAATATCATGGAGTTCGCCCTACTTCAGCCGACATACATCAACTATAAAAAGGGGAGCCCAAACCCTAGAACAAGGGATCGACATTCAGAGGCTTAGAGACTAGAGAGTTAGGCGATAAAACTAGGGTTTATACACCTCAAACGTTGTAATCCCACATATACTTAATAATATACGTCTCTTTGCCTCGATTTCTCTTCTAAAGACTTACAAATATTCAAGTCTTCTTGTGTTCCGTAGTACTTAAACGACCCTACAAAAAATACCATAACACGTTGGACGAAGATAATACGGAAAGGGAAGAAACAAGTTTTCTTTGAAGAACACTTCTGCATGGATTTTGAGTCTTGTACAGGTCAGATTGAAGGTCCCACCAATCCTATCGGAGGACCATCGAATAATGCACAATATGGTCAGGCTCATGCAGATTCAGTGGAGGCTACTGGAGCTACTCCTGGAGCTGAGGGTTTAAAAGTGATGGAAGGTCGGCTTATGAATGCAGTCCGAGATGCAGTTCGAGATGCTATGAAGGGAGTGAACGAAAAAGTCATTTCATTGTCTACGCAGCTAGGTCTTCTAGAAGAGGAAGTGAAAATTCTTAGGTTGAGTGTTCCCGGAAGTGACAATCCGGTGGTCCAAGATGATGGTGATGGTAGTGACAATAACAAGTCAAAAGAAGAGGATGGTGATGGTAGTGACAATAACGAGTCGGAGGAAGATGATGGTGGTGACAGTAACGAGTCGGGAGGAAGAGGATGGTAGTGACAATAATGTTGAAGATTTCATTCTTGATATTTCAAAGGATGTAAAGAGGGAAGATGGTGATGTTAACATGGATGATGATGATGCGGAGATGTATGCACATGCTGTGGAGGTCGAGAAAAAATTAGAGAATAAGGCAAACACGAAAAAGAGAGGTCGAGAGAAGATGATGGAAAATAAGCAGTTCCTTTGAAAAAGGTGAAGGTGAAAGGGTGGTGATAATGTGAGGAGTCCCATTCAGCTAAGAAGCAGGGCAACAGAGGAGAAGATAGCAGAGAAGAGGACCAGAGGTGCAAAGAAGCAGAAGGCAGCTGCTGAGAAGGAGGTAGCTAAGAAGAAGGCAGCTGCGGCAGCTAAGAAGAAGGCAGCTGCTGAGAAGAAGGCAGCAGCTGAAAACGAGGCATCAGCTGAAAAGGAGGCAACTAAGCTGAATGCAGCAGCTAGGAAGAAGGCACTAGCTAGGAAGAAGCAGAAGACAAAGAAAGTAGGTAAGAAGACGAAGTGAATTCTGTATGTGGTTGTTTTAATGTGGATGAACTCTATTCGGTTTGTATGACTTTAAATTCCCGTATAACTTTCTTGTTTGATGCTGAAGACTGGTATTTAAGACTTATGTTATATATTGTGAAACTTTAATAACACTACAAGAAAACTGGGCTTTAACGAGGAAAATTAACGAGGAAAATATTTCCTCGTT
>OVBX01007019.1:0-11237 GCA_900406325.1 Erucastrum elatum
CGTTGTTTAATTTAATCAGACAGAATTATATCTGAATGAAAGATTGTTTGACTAAATTTCTCATTTAAACTAAACAAAACCTAATATATGAATCTTCTTCATAATCTTCTTTTGCAGCCGTTCAAAAACAAAGTATTTTTCTCCAAAAAAAATTAATATATGATATTGAAACATGAGGACTAACTTTTCAAGTCATGTCTACCCCACAATACATCATTAAATCAAATACATATATTAGTTGAAAAATTATATATATATATATAAATATATATATACAAAAAACTAATATATCAAATATTTTGAATAAGCAAACATATATAGGATGTCATGGAATACTCTAGTCCAAATAAGAGCGATTTAAATTTATATAAATATAAATATTTTTTTGTGATTGTTTTTTTTTATAAATTTAAATCAATAAAAATTTAAGAAGTGCAATAATTTTTTTAGATGTTTTTGATAAATCATTATTAACTGATATAAAATAATTTTTTTAAACATAAGAAGTACCTTTTGATCAATAAATGATAAAATTAAACGAGAATAAATGAATTTAGAAATTAGTCCATGTATGACGCAGCGACACATGCATGGGCCCGTGCTGGTCTTTCGAAGCATACTTCCTTCTCAATAGTTAGCCAGCCCACTGCTTCCTCCTATCTATGTAACTACTGACTCTGTTTCTAGAAGATTTGATGTTTTAGAATTTTCACACTTTTTAATAAAACATATTAAAATTTAGCTATAAATACATTGTTTTCTGTAATTAAATATTTCATATACTTTTAAGCCAATAAGATTTCACGAATTGTAATTAATGTTTTTGAACTTCATAATTTTTCATTATTAGTTGAAAAAAAATATAGTGACAATATAAAATATCAATTTTTTTGAAACAATTTTTTTTCTAGGACATCAATTTTTTAAGAATGGAGGAAGTATATCAAAATTGTGCTAAAACTAAAATGAAACTATTGATGGTGCATTAACTCAAACTGAAGGTGTGTGTTTTTGTAAACTTGTTGCATTGATGCTTGTTGCCTAGAAAAAACTCTTGTCAGAATTAATAGAACTGCGTAAATTTCAATAAATTTTTGAGAATATTCATGTCATAATAACAAAAATAAATTAGACTATTTGATTAAAATGAAGCTATAATTCTTTTATATCTGAAATTATACTTGATACAACTTGAGAAAAATCCAACAAGTTGCATTCACCCACCACTCTCCCTCTCCCTCTCTTTTCATAATCAAGCAAGAGATGATCTTATCAAATCAAAATTATGAAATGTGGAAATTAATAGATCTGGTTGTGAGTTGTGGAACCAATAGTAGAAAATGCAATATCAAAAGTTATTTGTTTTCTAAATTTTACTAATCAAGAATGATCGAAGAAAAACAAAAAAATTCTTTTGTCAGCGAACAAAAACATGGGAGGATAAATCTCACCAATTTATGGGTTTACAGAAGTGATAAATTTCTTTTGACCATGATTAATCCAGGTTCTTAGAGTGGAGTTCTTAGCTACGGCTAAGAACCGTTTCTTATCTCTTAACTAAGAAATTTTTTTTTGTCATTTAACTAAGAAAACTTAAAAACATGTTTAGTGGGAAGGGGGGAGTTCTTAGGGTGGAGTTATTAGAATAATATTAACTTTTAATTAAAAAAATTAAAGACCAATTCTTAAATATCTTATTTAAAAACGGTTCTTAATTTTATAGTTAAAAGATTATAAACAGTTTCTTATATTTCGATAAAAATTTCATCCAAAAAACCGTTCATTAAACGTGATCTTATCTAACTATAACTTCCTTTTTTTATTTAACTACTCTTATTTTTTCTTATAATTGTTTTCTTACACCAATCGCAGCAGCTGTTTAGATATACATTTTTATAATGAATTGTTTATAACATTGCTATTGATACAATTTCATCAGATTGGTAACTAATAGATTTTTTAACATCTTTAATGAAAGTCCTTGTATCTTCCTCTCTTTTTTTTGTTTTTTTGTTTTTTTTTTCTGTTTTTCTGTTTTCTGTTTTCTGTTTTTCTGCCTTTTTTTTATGGAAGATTTGCATCTATAACCATACAAAAAAAAACACAAGTACACTATATAAACAAAAACACATTTTCTCTCTTTATTTCTCTTCCTATCTCTCTAACTTTTCATTGCAAATCTAATTATCTCCTTTTTTTTGGTTATTTGGCAAAAAGTAATTTTTTATTTCATGAGATATATCGTTGACAAAAAAAAAAGAATTCATGCGACATCATCTCAAATACTAGCACCGGAGACTGGAAGGTGACGTTATGAAGCCATGTCGAGAGAAAGTTAATCATTAGATGGGTATTTGACTTTTGAGCACATACAACAAAAATAACATTTTGGTGATTTCTTCCATTTTTATGTTATAATAATATTTTCATTTTTTTACAAAATTGTCTTTGCTATTAATATATTATATATCATACTATTATAGAGTATTTTATAAGGAAGACACTGAACCAGAACCAGAACCAGGTTCTACAGAATCGCTGGAATCTCTCATGTGTTTCCTAAACAAATAAAATTCTCTTATCTTAAATTAAGACCGTGGAGTGTCCCAGTCTTATTTATTTGATAGCTGTTATTGTTATGAATTGAGTTGGTAAATGTCATAATTTTTGTCTGAATCTTTGTATCTTTGAACATGTCACTACTTGTTGACTGACGAGAGCGACTATTAACATGGAAGAAGCTTCAGTAATTGAACCGCCTATATTCGTATATCTAATACATAGATTACCATTTAGTCAAGGATATTATAGTCAGCTAGTTTCATAATTAATCATGTCTTGAAATTGTGTAGCAAAACCTGTGACTGTCCTCCACTTGGCTTTGATCAGTTCGGGTACTTTACTGGTGGATGGTTTCTTGAAATTAACAAAAATATGCTCATCTTCAAAATAAGTAGTCGGACGCAGGACGCTTTATCAAAGTCTGGATACACAATGCTAATTTTTTTTTGATCAAACACAATGCTAAATTAATATCATGAAAATTTGTGTAGTGGCATTATGAGATATTGTTTGTATGGATATGGGTACCATACAAGCAGTCAAAGTTGCATGCATGTAAAAGGACTACTCACAGTTCACAATAAAATACAACACGAATATAGATCCACATATAAATTACATCAAATTATAAGTAGGCATCATAAATAACGAGCAACCCAGATCATTAAATTAAGAAAATATATAGAGAAAATAGACGTTTGTTGCTTCGTTTATTTCAGGCACGTATGGATATTCGATCTAAAGACCACATAAAGAAGAGATACGGCGAAGAAGTTGGACTCTTGCTTGGAGTAGCAAAATGTGATCAGCCGTGAGACGGTAAAGTGTGTTACCGTCAACTTCACCTGAATAGATCGTTTCCGGAGCAACCATCTGCCGGAGACGGGTCATGAGCTTCCTCGAGCTCACATTAACCATTACTCTCTTTCTTCTCCGAACTTGAAGCCCTCTACACCTCATCCTTTTGCACACGAGCGGTCTTATTCGTACGTCTATGATAACAAAATCGATAGAGAGAGAGAGAGAGAGAGAGAGAGAGAGAGAGAGAGAGAGAGAGAGAGAGAGAGAGAGTGTGTGTGTTTGTGTGCGCGTGTGTGTGATAGTTAGATAGATGATATGTGGATCAAACAAGAGACGATGTGATTTTATAGACAAGTTGGATGAAGACACGTACAACTCTTTTCTGCCAAAAAAAAAAGAAAGAAAAATACATGAATTCTCACGCTTGATGTACGATCAGCCCACGTGTGAGTGACAATACTAGTGGATTTATAGTAGCGCGGATGTTATATAACTAGACTATGATCAATGCATGTCTTTTAGAGAAGTTTTTTAGCGAATATAAGAGATGGAATTGACCGAAACAAACTCATGACTGTATACACACGATTAGATTATTGTAATACAACATTGTTAATTAGTCCGAGAAAAAAAATCAAACATTGATTAGCTAGGACATTTAGCTGATCTTATCTCAATTCTAAAACTATTTTGAGAAGATATCCAAATAGCATGTACATTGAAATTCATGCTTTTCTCTTTCTTGTTGAACGGGTAATTAATAACTAATACGATGTACGTAGGCTTTTAAGCATTTCTTTTTTCTCCCCTAAAGAAGATATCCAATATTTTTCTTTTCCGCTTAATATAAAATTACACAAGATATTAAAAACTAATTAGCTTGAGACGATTCTCGTACTACCCAAAAGCTCTAAGAAATGTCTCATCTCACTTTGAATTATACAGCATTGAAAGTCTTAAATATGGAACGGATTGTCGTGACCCAATGGTAAAAACCGGGCTCCCGCCTGTACTCAGATAGGAGGTTCGAACTCTGCCAGAAAGAACTACCTCACGATGCATCTGTTTACCACACGGATATAGGTACATGCTTTAAGATTCATTTGAATATCCGAAAGAAAGTTTATCCATGGACTGCACCTTCCATCTTGAGATTAGGTTTGGTTCCAATAGTGATCCAAGTTTAACCCTTTTTCTTTTCAAAAAAAAAGAAAAGTCTTAAGTATGGACAATGGTGATGGAAGCTACATGATATTGTGTCTTGCAAACATGTGAATTCTTATTGTATAGATGTTGTTGTTGCTCTGATGATCCAATCAATGACGGAATAATTAATGGGTAATTAATTAGTCATGCACATACGACAAAGAACACAACCGTATTGACCAAAACACATCCATGGATACTAAAATTCGGTAGACTATGAGTCGGTACACGTCCTACGCTTTGCCTCCACAGGCCAACCAACAAATAATTATTCTAATACTGACAAAAAAGCCTCATATTATTGATGATTACTATTTCAACAACAAACTACGTTGTATGGGTAGGTTTCTCATCACAATAGTATCGTACGTATAGTAGAGACTGTAGAACACTATTCAACAGCGACCAGCGGATAAAGATGACGTACGACTAATGCGACTAGATGGGATTTATTTTCATAACCAATCAAAACTTGACTTCTTTTCTTCAATGTCCGAACCCTAGTGATATCTATGATTACTTAAGAAATTGAAAGGACACCATGTAAAGAAAGAGGTACACTAGGTTGTGAACAGTTCCGCAACAAGTGGCTGCAATAATCTTCATCATAGATTCAATGTATGTTGTAAGCAATCTGAAAATGGCTTAAAAATCACAACTTTTAAGAAATAAAAGCGTACGTAAGTCTAATTCGATCTTATCATCTTACAATCAAGGATGCGGGGCCTTAATACAAAATCAATTTGTGTGCTGATGACCCTGAGCTAAATCTCATGAAACAACAGTTTTAAACGTCCAAGAGGACCAAGACACTTTGAACCATCCAGGCTGTTGAATCTTTGAAGCTTTTGCTTGGGCCACTTCCGACGGTGGATCCTAGGGGGATATCTAACGTATTTAAAAATTTAAAACAATGTAAATGTAGTTAAGTGAAATAGGAGAGGCCCCCCCTCTGATCTTAGGGTTAAATGTATAGATCGTTACAATCCCTAAGTTATTTATTTTATTGTGCTGCAAATGCGTGACATCCTGGTCATTAAGGCTTGAGTCTGGATGTTTTATATGTGGTAAATTTTCAGAAATTTCATCGACTAGGGTCTATTCATTTAGAGTTTAGTCAGACGCGTCGACTTAAACCTAAACATATCTCGGGGGCTATATATTTTAAGCAAATGCCACGATTAACGCTGTATTTTCAGACATATATATATATATATATATGAACTAATTTGGTTGAATTAGATCACCACATCTGTCGATAGATGCATAGAGAAAATAACATTATTAATAGTTACAATACTCAAAAATGGCAGTATCTGCAATGAAATGAACTGAAGCCCATGCATGTCTCTTTTACATATAAAAAGACACATCACGTCTTCGTCTTCGCTGAGTTGTTTCCTCGCTTCTCTTGCTCACTCACATTCATAGTAATACTTACAATAGCAATTATCTACGAGATTACGATTTCGTGAGTGTCCACATACACGTGTGTCTATCTCTCTAGTCCCCAATAATACAATAGTCTCCGTTTTTATCGGGGACTCATGTGCATGCTCCAATACGACCGTGTCATATAATAGACCTATCCCATTTGTGTATTGATAATTTTACCATACGTCTCGTAGTAACGTCCTTTCTTTTTCAGATTCTGATAACTCTGTCTACTAGCGAGCTAGCTAATTTGCATTATTTCGAAACTAGACTAGGGACTTTGTAACATTGACAGATGATGTAATTTGATTTCGATTGCAATAATGAACAATGTATACTACACCAACGCGCATACATAACTCCATAAAGCTTTCTTGCATGCGCGTGTGGAGATGACATATATGGGGAAGGGTATGCGATGTGGGACAGAAATTGAATGAACCTCACGTGCACACGATTATCACTTGTAAGTTCGTAACTTCTTCCCCTTCTACTCTCCAGCTTCAGTCCTTTTCACCAATTTCACGGATCAGCTATGGATCCTATTTTTTTTTGGATCCCACTATTTTAGTTTCAACTCCAGTTCTTTTTATAATCTCTCTTTGTACACCAAATATCTGTAAGAAACAAATTATTATATATCTTCATAATGGAAGTCCCACTCAGTATCTACTTGGTAGATCATAGTAAATCAAACGTCAAATTTTAATTACACAAAATTTAAGTGATGTGTTTCTAAATAAAACTTCCAATGTTGAGTTGGCGAAAGGGATACTACAAGCAATCGCTGAATTATACTCCCTCTGTTTTTAATTGTAAGTAGTTTTGCCTAAAAGCACATATTTAGAAAGTTATTATTGTTTAAAAATATTAATTAATTAATTAATTTAACCAATTATAAAAAACTAGCATTAATCCATTGGTTACACAATATCCTATAAATAAAAAAGATACATTGAAATGTGTAAACTACCTATATTGTGAAACAAATATTTTTTGCTAAAACTACTAACAAATAGAAACAAAAGGAGTAACAGTTTTCTCGACATACAAATACTTCTCAAAGACTAGACAGGTAACATGGCAATACGTTCGTTCAGACAGACACATCTTTGTCATCCTTATTCATTAAGCTTATCAACAAGACACGCTTTCCAGTCACACAATAAAACCAATTTCTTTTTTCTCTCTCAAAACTCTTGTAATTATATTATCTATTAGTTACATTTATATTTTACAATGATTACATCCTCTTAAATATACATGAACTTTACTCAATTGTAACTCTCCTTGGATCTGGCTTCACCATCTTTTCCTCTGTCATATAACAAAGAGAAACATAACATTTTAGTAGGTTTTAGTAACAACAAAACAAGCCCACACAGCCTTATCGAGTCTGAAGTTGAACAACTCTCATCCCTTTCTAAGCCTATAGAAGGCACGTGCCTTCAGAGCATATATTCAGTATCTCCATGAAATTTTCCTGTTAGACATTTCATTGGTCGGTAATTAGACAAAGAGTGTTACTCGTCAGTACGTAGTCCTACGTTTTAGAACCCATTAACATGTTCTAACATCTACAACATGATTATTCGAGGTGAATCAATCAACATACCTGGTAGAGAGGAAAAGGCTGGTGAAAGATCTGTCTCACGGCTTCGTTGTCCATCTAAGATGACCAGTGGTCGCTTTGGAGAGCTGATCCTTCCGCTATGGAAGGTGTGTTCTGCAATGTCTGATGACCTGAGATCACTACTCGTTGATAGTTCCATCGTAACCAAGTTTGTAATTCGCAGTTCCCCTACTTCAAGAGCCAATACATTCAAACTAATTAGAATCCACCTATCTATAGACTAGCACTAACGTTCAGAAAAGCGCTCTCACCTTCTTTAAGCGAAGAACCACGCTTCGGACGTGAGCTCATCGGTCTGTACATATAACAGTCAGATTTTAGATAATCCTTCACTTTCTCCGACAGTATTTTCTCGTTCTTCTTGACCTTCACGTCCGAAGTCTTCGATGATATGAAACTAGACGGCGAAGGCATCTGCATCTTCGGTGAAAATTTGGAAAACAGAGGAGCGAACAAGTATGCATCGGACTGGAGGTAGTCGACGACACTCCTGACAAGTCTTGTGTTTGTTCTCTTGGGTTTCTTTCGCACGCTCAATGGAGTTCTCTTTTCTCCTTCCATGTTAGAAGTCAACCTCTTTTAGCTTTGGCAAAACGATGGACGTAAAGATAGCACCGACGAAGACAATGGAGAGAAGAAGAAGAATATAAGAATCACACGCGTCGCCATGATATCACGGTGCTTTGACAGATAGAAGCGGAAGGAACTGACACGTGTTTTGCACGAAGAACGCAAGCGATACGGAAACTTTTGGATAAAACAGAGAGCTTCAGTAAAAATGCTCTGACCTTTATGGGCCTAGTCCGTATTTTAAGCCCAATCATAATTTCAAATGATTAAGCCCATGGTAAGAAGATAAATTTATTTACAAAACTAAGCTGATCACAAAAATTTGCATGAGAAATTGAGAATCTTGCAGTGTATGTAAATAAAAAACCAATTGAAATTGTTCAAACTTTGAAAACAAGTGTAAGTCTTTTTTTTTTTACTGGCATAAATATGAAACATGTTATGTCTGTGGGGGCCTGAATGTATATCATATGACGTTATTTTGTCAAGCAGACAAAAAATTGCCCTATTACTTATCTTTCTTAATATGAATCCACAATCTGTAAGACTGTATATATCAATTTACGAATGAAAGATAAGCTATTTCCAGTTTTGTTAAACGTCAATTTAAACATAGTTTATGAAGAAGCAGGCCCATAAATATTCCTCTTACCTGTGATTTTAATATGTTGTTTTCTGTGATTTCAATATTATCAAAAACAACTTAATTAGTAAAATAAAAGATAGGAATAAGTAACACTAATCCGTTGAAGCAATCATGGTTTTTAGTGAAAGATTTTCTATTCCCAAATTTGTTAGTGCATGTCAATGTAGACATATCTATGAGGAAACCAAGCCTACATATACTCAATATGCGTAAAAGGAATACAAATTGATAACCAGTTAAATAGTAATCTAATCAAAGTCACTAATCATTCATATTGCACAGCGATGTTTTTTTCCTCATTTTTAAAGAAAAAACGACCGTTGACAACAATATAAAAATGCTTGATGATGAAATTAAAAATATTATCAAATTAAAGTTCTGAAAATCGTTCTTTTTTTGAGAAAAAAGTTTTGAAAATAGTTGATAAATTATTTATTTCTAAACCTTTTCAAAATAGTAACCTAAACTTATCAAAAGTTAAATCTAAGCCCTTTCGAAAGAAGCCCTTTCCATCCTACAAGAAGTCGAACGCATGTGCTCCTTGTGTAGTATGTTTGTTTACGGAACATATTCGTTGTTTACCGAACTTTTTTATCTATCCTGTACGAATTCGAAACGCATGTGCTGGCTGTGTCATGTGTGAATGCATGAATGTTTACGGTACCTATTTCAACAAATTCATATAATTTATCATGTCATAAATAGACACCATTGACAACTTCAGAAGGATTTTTCGATTTTTTTAAAAAACTTATCTTTAACTTGAAACATATTGTTTTACTAGCGATACAACGATCATCGATCAATAGCAATGTTTTGTATATTCATGTTTAACTGAAAATTCTAAACATACAATTAGTACGATCAATGTTTTCCTTAAACCACAAATTGTTGTTTTGAATGGGGTTCTCCAACCTTTTTTGTTTGGTACGATTACAAAAATTCTACACAAAATTAATTTCATTGACCAACCTTTATATTTGATTGTTTTACTCTTATGAAGCTTAAACCCTAAGCCCTATGTATAGTACCAGTATTGTACCGAACGTGACATGAAATTTACAATCAAAATGGAAAAGAACCAAATGTTTCTCCAACCTTTTTTGTCTGAGCAAACCTAAATAAACTCCAAACTAAATTATCCAAAGAAAAACAGATCTACTATTCAGTAAACTAAAAATGATGGTACCAAACTTGCATTAACTTATGAATGTAGTACTAAACAGAGTAAACTTAGTTATCACCGAATACAGTCAACTTGGCGGTATCAGTTTGCAAAAAAAATGATTTTAGTTATTTTTGTAATTTCAGACTTTAAAAACGATTTCCCTCGGCATATTGTTTTAACATGATTTTAGTGTCGTTATATAGAGATAAAGACAACATAGTGGGTCCTTTTTTTGTCTAAACTTCAATTCATTAAATTAAAAGAAGTTTTGAGCCCAAAAGACCTGTTTAACAACTTGATCAGCCTTAGAGTTTGCTGATCTAGGAATAAAACAAAATACAATAGACTTAAATGAAGACGACAAACGGTAGATATCATTAAAAACACCAAATAACTCCAACTTCATCTCTTTCTTGTTGATTAACTGCACTAGAACTTGAGAATCGGAGAGAACCGTTACAGAGTCGAGACCAAGGTTGAAGGCGAAGGTTATAGCTGCGGAGACAGCTAAGGTTTCTGCCATGAGGAGCGATGAGACAAAAGTCCCTTTCGCTGCATGTTGAGTAGAAGATGTTGGATTATCAATGATCCAACCAAGTCCTGCTTCTCCCGTAGTGGGATTCCACGCTGCATCTGTGTAGATCGAGCAACCTGGAGGTCGAGGGTTCGGTTCGAGTTTGATTAAAGGCATCAATGATTTTGGATCTGGTGGAGTTTGAGCTCTTTTCCACTCTCGGGCATCGGTGATAGCTTTCTGTAAGGTTGCTTAGGGGAAAAGTCTTCTCTTTTCGAAGAGGAGGAGATTTCGAGAGGCTGATATATTGGGTCCTATATAGCCATTTTGGTTTCAATACTTAGATTATATCGAACTGATTCACTTTATTTTTTTACTGAATAAAATAATTCGATAATATAATTGAACTACACTCTAGTGGTACTAGATATATTTTATAGAAAAAAATAGAGAGATGAACAAAAAATATAATCTGCTCTCATTTTTGTTTTATATTATAGGTTGAAAAATATAATACCGCTGTATACTTTTTAAAATAGAATATCATTGAAAATGTTTGGTAAAAAGAAAATATTTGGTAAATAGAGCTAGGCTCTAAATAATGTCACGTAAACACATCAATGCAGGTATTCAAAAATAATAATAATAACTAGGTTCGGCCCGCCCTACGGGCGGGATTGTGAATTATTGTATAATATCAATT
>OVBX01007020.1:0-11236 GCA_900406325.1 Erucastrum elatum
TGTCTTTACATGTTGTTCTTTCATTCTTGATCATTATAGTTTTACGTTCTTTAACGAAAGGAAATATCTTCACAATATACAAACACATATTTCTTAAGAGAATATTATAAACTTGCAATACAAGATATAAACCCAAAGAATAAGAAATTATGCGATATAGCATGAACCAATATAAGATAGTCTTGAACGGTTTACCTGCTTACAAACTCACACCTTATATATAGTACAGATATGCCAAATGACGTTGACAAAGAAAATATACGCCATATCACTCTAATACTGCAATGATACAATCAAATCTTATTATTGACTCTCTTAGCTTGAATCTCTAATCCCTCGCGAGCACCATGAGCATCTCCACCACCAAAAAGTTTCTCAATCTCTTCCAATGGCAATCCTTTCGTCTCCGGCAACATAAAGAAGAAGAACCACCACGCTACAACCGCGATTCCAGCGAACATAAAAAACACACCGCCCATCGTGATCGTCTTCATTATAGAAAGAAAACTCATAGAGACCACCGCGTTCATGATCCTATTAACCGCAACGCCTATGCTCGCTCCCTGAGCCCTAAGTCTCAATGGGAATATCTCTGAGCTGTACACCCACGTTATAGGCCCAAGCCCGATCGAGAAAAACGCTACAAACATGTACGCAGAGACGATGCTCAACTTCAAGGCCCACAACAACCTCCCGAAACGGTGAACCATCGTGAGACCAATCGCCAAACTGGTAGACGCAAAGACCATACCACCAGTACTCGTCAAAAGAAGCTTTCTCCGACCTACCTTGTCCAGCAAGAAAGTAGCTATTACTATAAAAACAGCCTTAGTTAAACCTACACCGACCGTGGCTAGTAATAGCTTGTCTTTTGAAGTCACTCCGGCTTTCTCGAAGATNGAAGAAGCTTTCTCCGACCTACCTTGTCCAGCAAGAAAGTAGCTATTACTATAAAAATAGCCTTAGTTAAACCTACACCGACCGTGGCTAGTAATAGCTTGTCTTTTGAAGTCACTCCGGCTTTCTCGAAGATCTTTGGGCTGTACAAAACCACGGCTTCGATCCCAGTCGCGTGCTCGAAAAAGTGTATCCCCACGGCAGCGATCAAGATCAAACGCACCGCGGGTCTAGGGTTTATCAACAGCTCTCTCCATACATTGCTGCCGACCGCCCTATCTTCCTCTAACTCCGCAGCGGCTAAAATGTCCCTGAAGCGTTCTTCAGCTTCTTCTTCGCTGTTGGATATCAAAACCATGATTTTTTTGGCCTCTTCTAACCTACCTTGCATCACAAGCCACCTCGGAGATTCAGGCATTTTCAATATCCCAAACGCCAAAATCAATGAAGGAATCGCTGCGATTCCAAGCATCAATCTCCAGCCAAGTTTCAATGCCAGTTTCCCGAAAAAGTAATTTGAGACATAGCCTATTAAGATCCCTAGACTAATACACAGCTCAGGGAGCGAAGTGAGAAAGCCTCTGTGTGAAGCAGAGGCTATCTCGGCAGAGTAAACCGGAGCTATCATTAGAGCAAACCCTACACCAACTCCGGCTATACATCTTCCAACCATCAATACGGCGTAGTTTGGACCGTATCCCATAATAACCGATCCAACTAAGAATATACTGGAGGAGAGAACAATGGTGTAACGTCGACCGATGACATCAGATGTTTTTCCCGCCGTTAAAGATCCGACGAGAGCACAGAGATTCAGAATGCCCATCAAGACTTCTACCTGATTATCGTTTATTTTCAGATCATCTTGTATAAATATCCGTGCTCCGCTCATAACTCCCGTATCTAAGAACAAACAAAAAGAACAAGATTCATTAATAATTTAATATAAGGGTTTTGGACGGTAAGATTCAGACAAAAGTTTTATATATACACGTTTTGGTATGATACAGAGATTTTTTTTTAAATGATATAGAGATTTACCATATCCGAAGATGATTGAAATGATAGAAGCAACGATTGCACACCCTAAAGCGAATTTATTCATATGGGTTGGGTTTGGATTCGAACCTAGTGAATTATGACCACCAGGGTGAACCATGATGAGTCTTTTTTCTGTTATCTTTTTTTTTTGTTACGTTTTTTTTCTAAGGTTGAATGTTCTAATAGATTGGAGTATCGATTATGTACCTTTCGTTGTATATATAGACGCACTCACACATAGGGGTAGGCAAAATATTCGTAAATTTTGATTCGATTCATTATTCGTTTCGATCCGATCCGAAAAATCCGGATATCCGTAACTTTATAAATCGAAGCAAATACTAAAATTCAATATCCGTCAAAAACGAAGCAAATCACAAATATTAAAATTTTGGAAAGCGGATATCCGATCCGATCCGGCAATATATAAATACATGTATATCTTGATTATATTTACAGTTCTATATGTATAAAATTATATAATTGTTATTCTGACATATGATTTGACAGATTGTATTTACATTATTAATTATATAAAAGTAGTACATAAAAAAATATATATTTTGATAATTATAATTTCTTAAAAAAAATTGTGTTATAATAATTGTTAACTAAGTTTAAATTTTTTTACAAAATATATAAATTTAATAATTTTTTTTAATTTTTATCTTATATATCACATAAAAAATATATTATACAAAACAAATATGCATCGAAATTTTAAGATTATTTGTATTAATCGAAATATATGAGATATCCGTAAGTATTCGCAAATATCCGCAAATATTTAATTATTTTCCGGATATCTATTTTTCTGAATATCTGTATTTCTCCGAAGCACAACAAATACAAAAATTAGATATTCGTAACATACAAAGCAAATCATAAATACCTTCAAAAACTCGGATATCCGATCTGTACCCAGACCTTAGTCACACACACATGAATTTTGGTCTCACCACTTGCATACTTAGTGGAAACTCACAAGCAGAAACTTCAACAGTGTTCGCGGGTCCCAAGTTTTCTGTTTGGTACGAGAATTAGATATTTACGAAATATAATATTTCCTAGCTAACTTAAGATTTTGACCTTAATAAAAAAGTAGGAGAGAACAAATTGAAAGAACTCAAGCAAAAACAATCAGAAAGTGCACACGTTAAAGTTACAAAAAAAAGGTGCACACGTTATCATATAAGTGCTTTAATATTGCTTTGAACATGTGCAACTGGGTTTATGAGAATATTGATTATAGAAAATAGTTTTTTTTTTTGAAAAAATTATAGAAAATAGTTTAGTATAAGAAATATTTTTTAGTCGAAAAAAAACTTTTTACTCCATATGTATATAAGTGAATCTTTTTGCTTGGTTTCCCAAATGATACCTAAAACTTTGACATTGAGTTTTTGATATATTTACGCGTAAGAGATCCCTTATATATAAAACTAAAACCAATTCAAAATGTTTATTAGAAATTTCATATTTTACGAAATCGCATGCTGATATCGGTAGTTAGATTTGCCGTTTGTAATCAGTAGATCATAATTTTTTAATATTTATAATATCTAAGGTCATTATAATGTTATACAAACCATTAAAAATGGTCAGTGACAAAAAAAAACCAT
Organism: Erucastrum elatum; assembly: GCA_900406325.1. NCBI lineage: Eukaryota > Viridiplantae > Streptophyta > Magnoliopsida > Brassicales > Brassicaceae > Erucastrum > Erucastrum elatum. The sequence goes on from OVBX01007020.1 coordinate 3,561, forward strand.
TAAAAATTGTAAGTTAAAAGTCCCTATCTTCTTCGCTTTCGGCATTTTCCTAATATGTGTAAAAGTGGTATATATCCTTTAAAGATTCGTTTCCACATTTAAATAACTTGGTGTCGTGCATGTTTTGTTGTTCATACGTACTGTAGCACGGGTAATATCTATAAGAGAGCTACAATTCCAGTTTAGGGTTTCTATCTTTACCAAAATTTACAGGCACAATTAGTACTGCTAAATTTAGATTTATATTAACATTCTTGCTCTCTTTTTCTATATTGTATTTGAACTATTTGCCTCAATAAATAACTAATTCAAATCAACTTTTAAAACTATTAGACATGGTAAAAATGACTAGTTATTTGAAGTACTGCTCCAAGTGGAACGTGTCCAAATGGACCCAGCGGTTATAAGAGGTGGAGGGGATGCATCATCAGCAAGATCTTCCATCAGAAGCAAGAAGAGATGAATTGCCAACGTTAAACAACTTGTGAATGTGATTTCTATTGTGTGTTTCTAATCCTTTCTCTTACAAAAAAAAAAAAAAATAGAATGGATATTTACATGTTTTATTTATATAATAACATTTGATTTCTAAAGCATCGTGAGCTGAAAAAGAAAGATCCGTGACAAACAAAGTTTTTAATTGACTTCCTGAACAACAACACACTGTAATGAATATACCCAAACAAATCAAATGAATATTGCTTACTTTTCACCTTTTAATTTTAAGGCATGTTTAGTCACTATCACAAATCAAAACGTGACCGAGGGTCACTAACTCGGAAGAAATCATAGATGAAGTTAAACAAATTTGTTGGGTAAGAATGATAAACTCGACCACGTTTACATTTTTTATTTTTGTTGGGTAAGAAATGATAAATTCAACCACGCATTCGGAGAGGAACTCTTAATTATGGAAAGCCAATTGAGAATCGACGGACTTCACTAAAAAAAATGTGTTTTGCCTTTTTAACAAGAAAATCCACACGGATATTAATACAACCACAGGTTCACAATTTAATGGTTTTCATGTACACTAGTTTTTTATTGTTTTTTTTTCAATCTAAATATATGTTGTTTTAAGGTGGTCAATCTGTTAAGACTTAATCAGTTACATGTATCTAAAAGTTCGAGTCCAACCAGTGTGACAGAGAAATTATTTTCATCAATGATATAAAGAGAAATCTTCTGGAAGATGAGAAAGAGAAATTCAAAGTGAACTTGTGAAAATTATTTGGGACGCATTTGCCGGACCCAGCCGGAAAGATAAGTTTTGGGGACTTTCCGGTACAATTGATAACTTGGGTAGGTTAGATCATATGGGCAGATATTATTTTCCTCTACTCTATTCAAAATGTATTCTATATTTTCAATAAGTTTTTTTTTGCTAAAATATATTTTAAATAAGTTTCAAAAAGAAAAATAGTAACGTCATTTCTTAAGTTTATCCATCGGAACCACTTAAAAAAAAAGACTTATTCTTTGGTTCACCCCCTAGAGTGAACCTCTAGGTTCACCAACCAATATGATTGTGTCATTAAAGATTCAATATCTTTTAAAAAAGGAAACAAAATATTATCAAATTATATTATACTTTAAAAATAAAAATTATACTAATCACAAAAACAAGACTTTTTAATCTAAAATAGAGTTTATTTTCAAAATATATTTTTAATGTTGCCAACAAACATTAAATCTTAGACTTTTAGATAAATTTTCAATTTTAAAGTTTAAGATTTATCCAAATGTTTCAAATTTACCCAAGGGTTTAGGGTTTACCCAAGGGTTTAGGGTTTAGGATTATGTTTTAGGGTATAGTTTTTTGTTGATTATGTTTGAAATAGTTTTTTTTAAAAAAAATCAAAATTTTAAAATTTATCCAAAGGTTTACTAAAAGATTTAATGTTTAACATTTAGAGTTTAGTGTTTTTTTGTGGTATTAATTTTTTTTGGAAAGAATACTTTTTTATTGCAATTAGTATTATTTTTCTTTATTTTTACTTGTTTTTATATTTTTAAAACGTAACTAAATATCACAATATTTTGTTTCCTTTTTTAAAAGATGTCAAATTTGAAATAACTAAATCCTATTGGTTGGTGAACCTATAGGTTCACCCTAGGGGGTGAACCCAAGAATAACTCTTAAAAAAAAGTCTACAAACAATCTCCATCGCAATTACTTACCATTCTTACCATTCTTGGTTCAAAAAAAAAATTACTTACCATTCCAAAATATGTGGTCTTTCTATTAGGGCTGGACAAATAAACCGAACCCGAAAATCCGAACCGAATCCGATCCGATAAAAATGAATCCGAACCGATCCGAATCCGATATAAATACCGAATGGATCTTGTTTTTTGGTATAATGGGTTATGGGTATTATCAGAACCGAACCCGGACCTAAATGGATATCCGATAGAACCCGAAACATTTAAAATTACAAAAAGATTTTCTACTAAATATGATCTTAATTCCTAATATGTATCCAAAATACTTTAAAATATTATTCAACTTTAAAATAATTATTTATTATATGAAGGTTGATGATTGAAGGTGGTGGTTGAAGCTTGATGTTTTTAGATTTTTGGTTTTGTTTTCATTAAATAATGTTTATCATTTCATGAGAACTTAATTTTTCTTTTATGCTTTCATCTATTTGGTTTTCTTTCTATGAATACCTATATTTATCTTTCGTTTGATTTTGAATGATCTCGTTGATGTTCTTTTTTTATTTGTGAATCTAGTTTACTTATGTTTTGGCTATTAAAACATGTATAAATCACGTATTTTAAATCCAAAAAAACTGATTTCATTTATGTTTTGGTTATAAAATAAGTACAAATCATGTATTTTTAAACCAAAGAACCGATTGGGACCCGAACCCGAAAGTACAACGGGTTATACCAGTTCTTTGACGATTTACTAACCCCGACCCGAACCCGATAGAATCTGAACCGATCCCGAACCGAATTTTCATATAATCTGAATGGGACTGATTTTGATAAACCCAAAAAACTGTAACCCGATTGGATAAAACCGAAACCCGATTGGGACCCCGAATGCCCATGCCTACTTTCTATGGGTTCTTTGATCTTTCTTACTTATTTCATTTCTGTAGAGTTTTGTGTTATATTCTCGGAAAATAACATTAGGAAGATGAAAGTTTGGATACATTATTTATCAAAAGAATTGTGCTATGTTACAAGATTTGATATCTTTATGAAAACGATTAGATTATGGTAGTATTAATGAACTTCATATTGCGGATTTGTTAGATGACTCTCACGGTTGTAAATTTTGGTGTAGATACTGAACAAATGGACAAATGGTAAATTTTGATGTATTTCTTATTGTGCTGGTTTTTAGGCAATCTGTTATATCTTTGGAAAGAGGGAAACTCTAAAATTTTATAGATTTTGAGAGTAATGTGAAATCTGGTTTAAAATTGACATGGCTGTTATAAAACTATTAAATATTTTTCCGGTGATATGTAAAATTAGTGGGAAAAAGGCATCTTGAGTGGAAAGCAAAATGATGGACGCACATTTGCAATGAAACCGAGGCCATCAAGAATGGCCGAACTATTTGTTGGTGCGATACTACGATTATATGTGGCATGGCGAAACGAGTTTTTGAAAACGATGGATCTCTTCTTTTCCTAAAAGTGCACATCAAACAAGTCATTTCGTTCTAATTGTGTGATTCAACTAAAGAACCGAAATGATAAGTATCTTAATATTCAAATAATTTATAAATAGCACATCAATAACAATATTTAGCAAAAAAAATAATGATTGATTTTAAAAATTAATTAACAACAAATGTTATAGATTAAAAGATTAATTGTACATAAATTTTATAAAATGTAGTACACCAAGTATAGCCGAATATAAATAATTATTTCTTATACAATCATCAATATAATAAATATAATAGTTTTGCAAAAGCTATCAGTTAAACTCAAATTAGGATAACTGAATATAAACATTTATTTCAAATGTAACTACGATTGTGAGTTTAGGATTTAGGGACGGTGGGAGTATTTCGACGATGGCTTGGATCATTAGAGATGTTAATTAATTGCTCTTATCTACATTTACTCAGGGGCGGATCTACTTATGGTGAGTATGAGGCAGTTGCTTCCCATGAAATTTAAAACTTTTTTTAATTGATGAGCCTATAATTCAGTTGCCCCCGTTGAAAAGTACTCTCCCCCCTAACAAAATATGTTCTCAAAGCTTAGTTCAAAATCTCTATTATTTCCATTTTTTTACTAGGCCATTTATCCTATATATGTTTCCATATTTGATTTGCGAATATTAAACATTTGTTTCCGTTTTATGTAAATTAAATCAATTTGTTTTTTTTTTTAACTTAAGAAAATCGCTTGTTGCTTATAATAAGTATTTTTATAACACAAAACAAATATCTATTTATTTAATATGTTATAATAACCAGTTTTCTCTACTTTATCGTAATATATGCAATGACAATAGAAGATATTATTTTCATTTTTAGTTTTTTCATATATAATAATTAATCCATGCCATGATTGAGAAAAAACACTATTTAGGAAAAAAAATTGAATGATCTGAATATATGTACTTGTATTTGTTATATTATGAAAACATGACTTTTTGTATTTATAGTTTCTGTTTTTTTATTTACTTATATCAGAAATGTTTTAGTTTTCCATACAATGGATCTTGTATAATACACTTATAAAGTTGATGATGACAAAAGAAATACACTTATAAAGTTGATAGAAAAATTTTCTATAAAATATATAATGTATTTTTTTAAATGATTATTAATTGTTTGTCCCCGGTGAACTTTTCGGCTAGATCCGCCACTGCATTTACTTATGTCGATGCAACATGTATAGATATGAGGCTAGCAACATTTTTTTTTTTTGAAGGACTGACAACAAAACAGTTTTCAAACAATCAGAGGTGATGTCTGAATTTTGGCCTGCATAATTTGATTTGAGAGAACAGTACTGTTTGGAAAGAAAATGTTACATTTGAGGAATTGCGTATCAAGTGGCTGATAACGAACATTTATTTCAAAGGTAACTACGATTGTGGGTTTAAGATGACATTGGAAAGATGGCTTGGAAGTTGGAACTTTAGAGATGTTAATGGCTTTTATCTACATTTACTTATGTCGATGCAACATGTCTAGATATGATGCTATCAACATCATTTTTCTGAAGGTGACAACAAAAGATCAATGTCTGCAAATTAACTTATATCCTAAAGTAAATAATATTAATATGCTAACATAATAAAATTCAAATATGAGCAGCATCCACATTATAAATGAGTAAATCCTGGTAAATGAAAGCAAATCATTTTTATCATATAGGTAAAAGCATTTTTGGGAAAAACAAATGAATGGTTACAGGTTTCTCTACTTCTTAAGATAATATATAATCTAATCATAGTTGATCGTAAAAGTAAATTTTTTCATTTTTAATTTGAAAATAATTTATATTTTCAAATTTTATGGCTTATTTTATTTAAAATGATTTGTATAAAAAGGATACTAAATGTGAACAAAAAATAAATTTATTGCTTATGTAAACAAAAAAATTGTCTACTAAATGTCTTATTTTATTTAAAATGATTTGTTTATGTATTACAATTTAGTTACCAGTTTGGTTTGAAAGTTCTAGTGGATCTGTTACGTTGTTGACAAAAAAAAAGTATTATAATTTATTGTTTATTGCTTATGTTAACAAAAAAAGCAAGTGATGTAAAATATGTTATCTTTTAAAATGTCTTACCCCATACAGATTTAATTCTTACCATGATGATACTATACTACACAACAATCATGGTCTTGTCCCCCCCCCCCCCCCCCCCCCCNAAATTATTCGATCGATGTTCACTACTGATCACATGAACCATGGAGATTATTTCTCTTCTTTCTTCTTTTTCTTGTTACCAAAATTCATCTTTGTCTTCTTTTGGATTAAACAATTCACAAGGACCTTATCAGATGAAGAGAAACATTAGTTACGTTTCTCATGCTCATTCTTTTGCTTTGAAAGATAATCCTCATTTTTCTCAACAATTCTTTTACTCAAAACTATTACAAATAGGTTGTCTATTGTTCCTACCAATACAATTCTCAGTATACAAAAATGACACTGAACCTGCCCAACATGCCATGGATTTTAAAACCAACATTTTTGAACATCCTACCTTTTATCCTCCAAATTTTTGGAAGTAAAAACTGTGAGATGTTGAACCCAAACCGCCTAATGTCTTTTTACCTCACAAAAACTCTGCTTCTCATCAGCATTTAGACATGTTTTATTTTAGTGACAAAAATAATACATGTTTTCTTTATCATCACATCACAAACATGGCATACATGTTTCCAAAGATAGTCAATCTTCAAAGAAAAGCTCGAAGCCAACCAAAAAAAATCTACTGATTAATTTGATTTTGAAAAATATGGAAGAATTGAAGATGGTCAATATGATGGTCAGACACATAGTCTACCATATGAAAAATATGATCCATATACATGTCCCAAGTGCAACGATGTGTTTGATACCTCCCAAAAATTTGCTGCACATATGTCATCTCAATACAAGAGTGAGACGAACAAAGAAATAGATGAGAGGTATCGAGCAAGGAACAAAAACAAATACCACAAACTCAACAATGGAATTCATGGTCGATCTAAGAAGATCCAATTGGAGGATGAGGTTAACAGCGGTGGAGTAAGGATGGAGCTTTCCAACATCCTGTGATGGTTAAAGAAAGAAAATGTATAAGAATTCATTTGCTTAATAACTTTCTAGCTTATTTTATAGAACTATTCTCTAAATTTTAACTATTCCAATCATCTTGGTTGTCAATATAGTTAAATGTGCTTATAAGTGCAGGAAATTGTTCTTTCTCTTTAGTCTATGATTCAATAGTATTTTATAGTACTTTCTTAAAATTTCAATAATTAGTATTGCAGTTGTAGCTGTGCATGTTAAGTTAAAATTTCAAAACTGTTCCTTAGAAAAGCAAGTATCAACGAAATGATATATATTTACATGAACATGACATTCTATAATAACGTATCAATAAATTTCATTATACACATGCTTAGTAATAATTTATAAACAACATAAATAAATCTATACTGCTACTATTTTCGCGTGGTTTAAAACTTCAAAGTTGATTAGTAGAGCTACTAACATCAGATATTCTGAGTTTAATTTGGGCAAGGAAAGGTGACCAAGGGGAGACCATAACTTGAACAACAAGCGACCTCTGTTTGACTCCTCATTTTCTTTTCTTGTTTTATTAGTATAAAAAGAACCTCAAGGGTTAGAATTCAGGTAATAATTGAGATTCTAACAGCAAAGTGTTTTGGTACAAAAATTCAAAGCATACGGCATCAGGTATACTGCAACAGAGACATGCGCACTAATTTCCACGTTGTCTCTCTCAAAGACAAGACATCAAGAAAATATAGTATAATTGTGTTTTCTATCTCCTGTCTCGTTTCTTCTAGTTTTGGATAAGGGAAGGTTTCTTAGAATCTAAAAGCGAAGTGAGAAAAATCCTTGTGATTACATGTCATCATGAAAGAAAGCGTTTACAAATGGCCCAACACTCAGCCTTGGTGTTGCGGTGGTGGTGGTGGCATAGACATGTGATGATGGTGC
>OVBX01007022.1:0-11236 GCA_900406325.1 Erucastrum elatum
ACTATTTAAAACATAATCAACAAAAAACTATACCCTAAAACCTAATCCTAAACCCTAAACCTTTGGATAAACCCTAAACCCTTGGGTAAATTTGAAACCTTTGGATTTAAATTTGAAACTTTTGGATAAATCTGAAACTTTAAAATTGAAAATTTATCCAAAAGTCTAAGATTTAATGTTTGTTGGCAACGTTAAAAATATATTTTGAAAATAAATTCTATTTTAGATTAAAAAGTTTTGTTTTTGTGATTAGTATAATTTTTATTTTTTAAAGTATAATAAATTTGATAATATTTTGTTTCCTTTTTTAAAAGATACTGAATCTTTAATGACACAATCCTATTGGTTGGTGAACCTAGAGGTTCACCCTCCCTAGGGGGTGAACCCAAGAATAAGTCTTTCTAATTTCAGAAGCTGAAAGGACAAGTCGAATCTCACGACTATTCAGATCTCTTTCTTTACAGATTTGACTTCAAAGCCTATTATTATTCAGTATCCCAAAATAGCACTTTGCATGATCTAATTCTTCACCCTGTTTTTTTTTAACTTAAGGAGAGTTTTTTCCTACTAGATACTTATAGTTTATAAAGTTCTTTTTACCATTTCCACAGTAACGTAATGATTTTAAAGAGACTATTAAAATAGTTTACTTAATTAATCTCTTGTTTCATTTAATCGTCGTTTTATAATTGGCACACAAGTCAAAAAAACATTTCATTGTGTATATTTATTAGATAAAAACATCATTACCAATATACTCAAACACATTACAACTAATGTAAATTATAAAACGTCAGTTATTTTAAAACGTAATTTATTTTGAAACGAAAATTTATTATATAACGACAACTAAATCGAAATGGAGAGAAACGACAACTAAATCGAAACAGAAAAAGTAGTATCTACAAGACTTCAACACTTAATTAAGTCATTTGACTTTTAGCCAATGTATATTTTATTACCTCTCTTTTATCTTCTTCAAAAGTCAACTCCTTCCTACAAAAAACAACCTGTATTTATAAAATTTTGAACAGAAATTTATAGTGTCTTTTTTCTAAACTATATTGTATCTTTGGTTTAGTTAAACTCAAATTGTATATAGCCAGGACAGTATCACTGATTCAGAATGTTGACAGGGGCAAAGTTATACACCCCCCCCCCCCCCCCCCCCCANCCTTATTTTAAAATCAATTATTTTATCATTAGTATTAAAATAGTAGAAAGCATAATGTCAAAAAATATTTGGTAGTATATAATAATGTTACTAATTCCACTAACATTAGAATAAACCCAATTCATAAAGAATAAACTTTCAAATGTCAACTCTCTCTCTCTCTCTGTGTTTCTCTCTCTCTCTTACATATGTGACTCTGTCTCTTCTTCTTCATTTGGTTCCACCATAAAACAACCAAACTCATTCTCACGACCGATCTCTTCCTTTTATGAACTACTCCAACCATCGTTTCTTGTTTGTGTTTAGTTTCTCACTTCTTGACAAATGGGGAACGGAGTCACCACTCTGAGCCCCTGTTGTACCGGCACCGTCGCCGGAGAAATCTCCCGACGATACGACGTATCTCTCGTCCACGACGGACTCGGCCACTCCTTCTGCTACATACGACCGGACGTTGCCGGAGTAGTATTATTGCCTTCCTCTAAACCGGAGACTCCTCTCCGATCAGAAGTACCTATCCAAGAGACGACCACTTTCCGATCAATCTCCGGCGCGTCGGTCAGCGCGAATCCGTCGACAGCTCTCTCCGGTTCTACGTCGTCGGATTCCGATTGTATGTACAGCTCCGCCTCCGCGTTCGAGAGCTCCGGTAACTTCGCGTCTCTCCCTCTCCAGCCTGTGCCCCGCGGCTCCACGTGTAAGTCAGGTCCGATTGTTAACGATCACGAGTCAGCTCCGTTTGAGAGACGGTTCTTATCTGGTCCGATCGAAAGCGGGTTGTATTCAGGTCCGATAGAGATTACGAAGAAGAATAAGACAGAGAAAGAGAAACCGATGAAGAAGAAGGTAAGAAGAAAATCATCACCGAAGAAAAAGAAGAACTTTCTCACATTCAAAGCTTTGTTCACTAATCTAATCTCCTCCAACAATAAACCTACCTCCAAGAAGAGTGTGATCGAGCCTATGAGCGGTTCTGAATCACCAAACTCCTATCATCATCATCATCAACCTGAGATTCTTAAACCTGATCACAAGCCAGAAGCTAAGGAAGAGGAAGAAGAACAGAGCATGGGCTCTGTTTTGGATGTTCAATGGGCTCAGGGGAAAGCAGGGGAGGATCGTGTACACGTGGTCGTCTCTGAAGAAAACGGTTGGGTTTTCGTCGGAATCTACGACGGATTCAGCGGGCCTGACGCGCCGGATTATCTACTCAACAATCTATACACCGCCGTGCAAAAGGAGCTTAACGGGTTACTCTGTAACGATGAAAAGCACAAACCTTTTGGAGAAAACGGCGACTCGCAGATCGGGAAACGCTCCGGCGAGCAAAATTCCGATTCGGGAAAAGAGAATTTTCCTGTAAAGACAAACACTGAGGCGGTTGCTTCCGGCGCAAGAAATCAAGAGAAGAGTGTGAAATGGAGGTGTGAGTGGGAGAATAACGATACCAAATCTGATTGCGATCAGAAAGGATCGAACTCGCCGACAACAAACCATGGAGATGTTCTCAGAGCTCTTGTACAGGCTCTGAGGAAAACAGAAGATGCGTATCTAGAGCTAGCTGATACGATGGTTGAAGAGAATCCTGAATTGGCGTTGATGGGATCATGCGTTCTCGTGACGTTGATGAAAGGAGAAGATGTTTATGTCATGAACGTTGGAGATAGTCGAGCGGTCTTAGCGAGGAAACCTAATGTGGTGGTTGGAAGCAGGAGGCAAAAGGAGCTGGAGAGAATCAAGGAAGTTAGAGAAATGTTTGTGAATGGAGCCGTAACGCGTAATAGTTTGGTTCCTCTACAGCTTAACAAGGAACATAGCACACGTATTGAAGAGGTAAAAACACATTGAAATCAAGTCTTTGGTTTGTTGTTGTTAAGTTTGTGGAATGAGAAACTGATGGGCTTTTGTTTGTTTTAATGAGAACAGGAAGTGAGAAGAATAAAGAAGGAACATCCTGAAGATGATGGTGCAATAGAAAATGATAGAGTTAAAGGTTATCTTAAGGTTACTCGTGCATTTGGAGCTGGATTTCTCAAACAGGTGAATACTCCTAACATGTCATGGGTTATTCCAAAACAACTTGATATATACAATTTCATTTAGCATTAATTGGGTTTTGTTAAATGAACCAACATTCTTATTGTATCTAATAATGTGTTTTCTTGTTTTTTTTGTTTGCAATCAGCCTAAATGGAACGAAGCACTTTTAGAGATGTTCAGGATCGACTACATCGGGACATCACCATACATCACATGCTCTCCATCCCTATGTCATCACAAGCTAACGTCACGCGACAAATTCTTGATCCTCTCTTCGGATGGATTGTATGAATATTTCTCTAACCAAGAAGCCATTTTCGAGGTTGAATCTTTCATCTCTACTTTTCCTGAAGGCGATCCAGCTCAGCACTTGATCCAGGAGGTCCTCCTACGTGCTGCCAACAAATACGGTAAGACAAAAATAAATATTTAAATAAATAAGTCAAAACTAAAGTTAAATTTGAATATCTCCAACACTGAAGTCTCATTTTATTGTTTGTTATACGTATTTTAGGTATGGATTTTCATGAACTGTTGGAAATACCACAAGGAGATCGTCGGAGGTATCATGATGATATCTCTGTGATTGTTATCTCACTTGAAGGAAGAATATGGAGATCGTCGATGTGAATATTGTTATTGTTTTTCTCGATGAATTTGATGAATGTTTTGAAGAACTAATTACAATAACTTGGTTTGTTTTTTTTTTCTTTCCGATTTGCTTTTTTGGCACTATATTTTTTCATATGATGTATTTACTTTTACCTAAATAGTTTAGTGGAAAAAAAAAAGCGAACCATAGTGGGATTATGGGTTGCTCCTTGTAAATCAAATATTTTTCTCCTTCACTTGATGTCATAGAGAACGTTATCAAAAACCGCAACTACTCTTCCTATCTCATATTCTAGGTTTCTAACTATTTACCATTTTACATCAACCGCAAACACAACATATGACTGGGTCCACAACTCATTTACTATAGACGATTGAATACGCACGTTGTTGACATAATTAGTTTCCAGAATGTTATAATCTAGAAGATCCCAGTGTCAAGACTATTATATTAGTCTATACGTGTGTGTATATAATTATTTATACTTTATTTTAAAAATTTCCATGCGTTTAAGTTCTTCTTAGAAAATATGTCTCCCATATTTCATGTGTATATATTATACTCCTTATTCCTTAAGAACTTTGTTTTAAAAATTCAAACTATTCAAAACCTAAAAGCCTGTAAGTCCCAACTTGGAAGGGTTTGTATCATTTCTTTTGATCTGAAAATGTGGAAAGACGCGTTTAGGACGCTTTGTCAATGGTTAGATAAAAACCTCATTTGATATATGATCTATCAACTTATCCATCATACTCACAGTTTTGAAAATAAAACGTCATTTTTCCTCAGACTTCCAAGTCGTTGTGAAAATCAAATGTCGTTTTTCTCAGACTTCCAATAAGTATATCTTCTTTTACTTTCACAACGACTTTTGCCTTTTTGTTATTTTCTACGAAAATATACAAAATGTTACTTTTTCAAAATTCATAATATGATTGTCAATATTGATGTAGCAGAAACTTTGTAGGATATGACTAGAGATCCGTTGATTCTAAGAATATCCGGAAAACTAGGATAACACAATGAATCCTAATGATTCTGAAAATCCCTAGGATCAAAGTCTTTTTAAATTCGTTGAGATCACCTATGATTTACCGAAAACAAAGAACAAAAAGAGAACTCTCAATTTTTATTAATCAAATCATAAACTGAATACAAACTTAAGCCTAAACAGCTATATATAAAAAACCATAAAACCCTAGAATAATAAAGATAATTATCTAAAATAAATAATAAACTCAATAATAAATATTCAGAAATATCCAAATATTTATCTACATCAAATATGAAGATATATTGCATCATATTCGGTCATAAATTTTGTCTTCTCAGTCAATCTATGTATCTATTTTGAAAAAAAAAATATTTTATAAAATGATTTTTGTGAATATCATATGTCAGAAGGCTATCTCTTTTATTTTTGTTGTTGTCAAATTTTTCTATCAAAATTAAACATGTTATTAAGAGAACAATGTTTCACATATATGGTTATAATGTATGATGTATCTGCACTTTACACATGTTGTAGGTTTATTTGTTCTAACAATAAGGAAATACTCACAACTCCTACCTAGTAAAACTTTAATTATCCTGTATGATCAAAATCATATTTTTTAAGAGAGCAATGTTACAAAATATTATGAGATTTAAGCTAAAATAGATGAACTGTTGGGCATTTTTCTAAGTTTGGTAAAACTACTAAAACATTAGGACTGTATCAAAAGAAAAAGGCACACGTTTGCTCCTAACATTCGGCTGTATCAATTTCTGACAAATAGTGTAAAGCTCTGCTCCCAAGACTTTGGAAGTTATCTTCCACATTGACTCACCAAACATTCTCTCCACACAGAAACCATCCACTTCGCATTTCCTTATTAGGTGGACCATTCCATTGTCTTCTCATATAAGTAGTTGGCAATGTGCACGGGCATTTAACATTTTTTCATTTTCGTTCACAATTTCACATACGTAGGACCACGCTCGAGACATTTTCCAATACTAAAATTAGTTAAATTAATTATTTTATTAAACACATAAGTAGGAGAATACAACAAAACCAATTAATCTATTATTACAAGCTCATTTCACTAGAGTAAATGATCTAAAATTTATTTTTGTGCAAAGCCTCAATTACAGCAAAAGCATAAGTACTAACAGCAAAGAGCATAAACCTTTGTCCCTACCAGATAAACCTCTGGACACCATCCTCATGGCTCCACTCGAATGGTCTAAACAAGAACATAGCCATTGTAAACACATTGATGCAGACAAAAATCGTTCCAATCAGAAGCCAAGTGGTGCAACTGTTGCTTATGACACAGGAGTGAAGCATGAAGATATAAAACGGAATGGTGTAGTATCTGAACTCGATCAATGGCGTAGGAACAAGAACAGAACATGTAGCTAAGAAATAGACCAACACCCATATTTTCCTTTGAGTTTTTGCTGTCGGATTCAGTAAGAAGTAAAGTCAAGTTCACAATGCAAAATAAAAAAGAACGAAGATAAAAAACCATCTCACATAAGATGGTCTGAACATACCTAATAAAGTTAGGATAGAGAACCAGGAATAAACGTAAACAGGGACTAACATGTACTTCATCAACCAATTAGCGTTGATAACTTTCCTCCATATATAGAAAGGATAGTGGCGGTTATCAGCCAGAAGGTAAGGATGAGCCAAGCTGCAAATAGATTTCAGAGAAAAAAAAAAAGACAGAGAATGAGAGTTTGTAGTAGTAGAGAGCTTAAGGTGTTAACAGAGTATGAAGAAACTGAACCTGAAAAAGTGTACAGAGGCAAAGCCAGCTATTAGAGCCACAAGAGTTAGTAGAAGGCTTAAATGCCAATTTCTACGGAGCTCTTGGAGTAGATTTCTCAGTTGAGCTACTGAGAAGTGTAAGGGAGCAGTAAAAAGTGCAGAGACGAGGCTAATATACATTATCTGCGCAAAATGTGGTGAAACCACATGAGCCTCTTTTGCACCTGCGGTTTTGAATATGATGGATTAGTATAAAAGACACATAACTTTCCATTTACAGAAAACGCATGTAGCTGAATCATACCGAGGACTATACCGCCGTTCCAGAGTATAAAAATAACAAAGGCTACCACAACCACGATGAAAGGGCTAAATTTGACCAAGATCTTCCACTTCATATCCCAAGATGTTGAGATTACAGCATAAACATCATACACTAAGCCTGCATTTTTTTTGTTTAAACGATAAATACAAAAGACAAAGAAACACTTACGCTATAACTGTCTGAGAGAAAAAAAAAATTGATATATGTCAAACTCTTAGCAATATAACCTGAAGTATCCTGTGTTGAAGAAGCAGATTTGCCACGATCAACCCGGTATCTAGCATCCAAGCTGCTATCAGGTTTTCTTTTTCTAAGATTCGATCTCAGAGTTGCTTCCTCTTTCCTATCAATGGACTGATTAAGCGAATCTTGATTTACTTTTTGTTTATCTTTATGCCTGGGCGAGTCAAGAGTGAAGTCTAAAACACCTGAGCAAGCAACGAAAAGAATCCACACTACATTTGTTTGTCTGATCATAATCGCTAAACTACCAAACTGCAAAGGACAAGAAACAAAAATAAATTTGTAACTCTGACAACAAAAAACAAAAAAAAAAAACAAAATGATTCAGAGTGACTTTACCAAAGCACTGAGAGTATATCGCTTCCTCAAACAAGCGAGGTACATGGCAAGAAATGCTGTTAGAGACGCAACATCAGTATAGTAGAGGAAAGTGAAGAACCAGTGAAGAGGGTAAAGAGACATGACCAAAGCCATCAAAGTTGCTTTTCTATCACTGAGACTCGGCCCCAAGAATCTGATAATCTCAAACACTAGAACACCACACAGTACTGCAAAAACAGCATTGGTAGACCGCAGGGCAGAGGTACAACAAGCTTCTGAAAAGGACTGAGAAGTAGAAGTAGTTCTCATCAACAAAATTACTGGAAACAGATTAGCAACATATGCAAGTGATAGATAGTACCTGCAACAACAAACAAAAAAATCAAACTTTTGAACTATAATATATATTAACATCTTCAGCTACTAGTTAGTTACAAAAGATTCCAACTTTCAATCAATCTCTTAACTTTTTTGCACTAAACAACACAAAATGAAATTAAGAAAGGAAGAGAGCATTACAATCCAGGAGGGGTAGTGATCATAGGATCCCAGCTCTTGAAATTGCCATTGCAGTATTGCTGAGCCTGAGGCACGTGGAATATCTCGTCCATGTAAGGATCGGGAACAGTGTGGTTGACGATGATCGACATGGGAATCACCCACAAGCTCGTTATTGCTGCAACCGCTAATCGCCCCATTGTTATTTCCTTCTTTCAATTCCAATATCGAAATCGATTTTTGAGTGAAGTTGAAGACAGTGCGGTGCGATTCTGATTGACCAGAGAGAAGAGTCAAATCGAAAATAAGCATTTCTGGATTTTACTTGGGCTTTACTAGTTTTATGATTAAAGCCCATATCAGATGTAAAGAAAAGCCCAGATCAGTTGTAAAACTAGNAGTTGACGATGATCGACATGGGAATCACCCACAAGCTCGTTATTGCTGCAACCGCTAATCGCCCCATTGTTATTTCCTTCTTTCAATTCCAAAATCGAAATCGAATTTTCCGGGAGATTTGAGTGAGTTGAGACAGTGCAGTGCGATTCTGATTGACCAGAGAGAAGAGTCAAATCGAAAATAAGCATTTCTGGATTTTACTTGGGCCTTAGTAGTTTTATGATTAAAGCCCATATCAGATGTAAAGAAAAGCCCAGATCAGTTGTAAAACTAGTGGTAATATAGACAGTGTTGATAATTTATCTGTACTGGTTACTATCAGTCACCTTTCTATTTTAGGTTTTCTTTTCAAAAGCTCCATAAATCTTAATTTTATATGAAAATCATTAATTTGTATTTTTAGAAGGGTTCATTTGAATTAGGTTTTTCTAGCCAAGTTCAACAAAAAGTTCCTAAAAATATATTCATTTAGTATTTGTTCAAAAAAAAATATTCATTTAGTATAGAATTGTTAGCAAGAAGGAAGATCCGTGGTCTTTAACTATCTACAGATTGAGCCATTAACATTGTTCTAATTCTGTTTTTGGTTTGAAAATTTAACAGTATTGAGTTGAGACTCCTTGCAGCTAGCAAATCCATATGATGAAACTAAATATTCACCTTGACTAAAACAATCAAACAAATTATAAAATTTATATCGTAAAATGCAAAATTACATAACTCATGTAAACAATGTAAGTTCCACTATACTATATGCAGCAGTATTAAGTTTAACTTTAAAAGTGGAAGACCATGATTGATCATTATTAGAGGACAAGGCTAAGCATGTCTTACACATATAGAAAACAAAGCTGTCCTTGAGAATATACACTGCAAAGCGATTTTTATCAACAGATGAGGGAATCCCTTGCTGAAGCTTTTAAGATTGAAAGCTTTTAATTAGTCTCTGGACCCATATCTCAATCGTTATCAAATTTAATACTGCTATATGTTTTGACTTTTATTTTTAGTATTTTTGAGGAGAACTCTACAAATAAGCTGTTTTGTTTTGTTTACAAATGGATAGCTAATTTGACATAAAGCTAGCAATAAAAACATAATCATTGGTTCAAAAATATTATACAATGGTTCATATGGTATACAAATTCCAAGATATTTGATTATTTTGACGTCAAACACACAGTTTGTTTGTATGCCTTGAAAAGTAAAACTACCCCCATTTATCTATTAAAACAAGGGAAATGAAGACTATTTCTTAACTTCTTATTGATGATGATCATTGGATAGAGTTGGTACAACCAAGAAAAGGAATTGGTCCCGAACTTTGCATGTGGATTTGATTCAAATATGTCTAAGCAACATCGGTGATATCATAAAGTATTTCATTTTATATCTCTTCATTTGTAAAAACATATCATATTTTCTATATAGCAAAGATAAACCACAATTTGTAATGTTACTTGAAGAATCTTCGTTAAAACTCGAGTTGGTTATTAATTTATTTCCCATCAGTATCACCTTTATATGAACCAATATTATAGAACTCGGTAATGATATAAAACTTTATAAAATCTAAGAATGAATATATTGCATATATTTTTGTTAAAATATATATCAGCAGAGAAAGTGCTTTTGAACTTGTTAATGAACTGCATTTGTAATAGTTTGTGAATTTTAATATAGTACGAAGTTGTGACTTGTGATTATTTTTCAGATTTTTTTTTTTTGATAAAAGATCTTATTTTTTTCAGATTATTGAAATTGGTCAATGGGAAAACATATTATTAGATCATGTTTGTACTCGAATTGAGAACTTTTCTGTGAAGTTTTTGACCTCATAATAGTTAATACTTAAAAAACTTATTAAGATATGAAAAAAGGCAAATAACAAAACGTGAAAGATGGAGGACATGATGATCAACCATGTGCGTAGGCATCAGCACCACATGTATACCTATTAACCAATCTTTCATTATCCCTCCTTAATTCATTTAATCTAGTCACTTAATCCATACATAATGTCGTAATATAAATATTTTCGCCTACGTCTCTATTCACAATTGATTAATCTGGAGAGACCTGCTGGTAGACGTCGTTTAATTAGAAAAGCATGGTAAGTTTACCAAATCTATATTTAGTGGTTAGCATTTTAGGGCTGAGGAATCCAAGTTAAAAGTTCCACTAGTGTCAAGAAAAAATATAATTCATTTTTTTTTCAGTTTTCAGTTCAACAATTGATTAAAAATACTAAGCGTGGAATGTTATTGGCTCTAAACATAAAAGATTGCGTCTAAATTTAAAAGATCTCAAAATTAGGATCATACGATTAGTAAGTAGTAGTCATAGTCATACCCGAATTATTGCTGCATATCCGATATACTTTTTCAAGATACAATAAGACAACAGATGAACAGAAACTAAACGTAGGACATGAAACATAAATTAGTTCGACTTTGTACATGTTAAGTTGGCTTGAAAACATTATTATTTTCGTTTAGGATTACAGAAATATTCTAAAGGGTATAAATTAAAATATTTAAAAAAAAACGTCATCTCTACATCTTACAAATATATAATATATACTTTTACTGCACATAACTAGAATTGACATTCATTCTAGTTTTATACTAAAAAGTCAGTTGTACCGTTTTCATATTCCAAATCTCAAATATAATAGGGATCTTCTAAAGTCATTGAGAGTCTAAACATCATCTATGTCATGTGGGTAAGCATCGTTTTCTCGTGTTTGATCACGGAGAATGAAAAATATGTCATCAGATTGATGTTAGGAGTTTTCAAGACTCCTAAGTCAAATAATAGTAAAGTGGAAGTAAGTTGTCGAACCAGTTCTGAGGGATTCAA
>OVBX01007024.1:0-11234 GCA_900406325.1 Erucastrum elatum
CTGTAAGCTAACAAAAATAAAGAAACATCAAAAATGACTAAACTCTGACCCAACCCAATGAGATGCATTTCCAAAAATCTAAGTAAGAAAATGTGCATCCAATATTGACTGGAACAATCTATAATGCTGTGAGAAAAAAACCACACAACATAAAACTTATAAACTCAATCTATAAATATTGTTACTACACGTTGTTTTTATGCTAACATAAATACTATAAAGTAAGATGAGACCCGTAACAAAACTAATATAAATGAGACTCAATGAGACATGTCAAGACCACCATGAGAGATGAATGCTTCAGAAATATGAATCATCGCCGTAATCAAGACTCCATTGCGTGACTTTCGAAAACAATCTCTATTCCATATCCACTTTGTCTTTTTTCTGAATCTCTCATTTCTTATCCATGGTACAACCTACGAGAACATTCTTCTTACAGTCTTCTCTTTGTCTTCTTCTGAATATCAAAGCCTAAGCTTCGCATTAGACGTCCACCGTATCTCTAAACGTATTTATTAATATTCTATTTTTTTGGTTTCTAATTGAATCTTCAAAGCCCAAATTCATTATGATGCCTTCGATTTAGATGCGTAAATTAATCATGTTATAGTTTTAGTGTAAACTCAACCGCCCGTAAGGCGGGCCAACCACTAGTTGTAAAATAAATTCAAGAATGTTCTGGAGTGGAATAACTCTCGACGAAATAAACTGAAAATGTAAATTTATTACTAGCAAAAAAAAAGAAGGAACTCAATTTATTTATTTATAACTGAAAAACGTAGGGATATTTACTACCGATTAGTATTGTGAAATTATTTTAAAAGTTTAAACTTATGAAAATATAGAAGAAATCGCTTAGTTGACAAAAAAAAGAAGAAGAAATCGCTTATTTGCCTGTTTTGCAATTAACGTTTTCTTTGATGAATTTCGTGTGGCTGTGTTGCATGAGCCTATTGCAAACGTTCAATTTAGCTCGTAATCATGCATCTCGAGTTTGTACGTTTGTTTAGGGTCAAACGCGCACTGTAAATGCGTGAGTACCACCGCTTGCAAATCGTCAAGTTAGTTTAGCGCGTGGGGACCATGAATATGTAGTTTAATATAAACAAGAAAATTATATCAAAGTGCACTTCCCTCACAATTGTATCACCTACCAAGCAATTCATATTAACTACACAGAAAATTTCAGTTTTACCTTGTAATCATCTTTCATTCATCTCGTATCCAGTCTTTTTTTTTAATCAAAAACTTTTTCTTCTCGCGATAACTTCCTCGAATTAAAAATACATGATTAAAAATTTAAAAGTATTAACTGAGGCATTTATGAGTCTAATTCTCGTTTGGAAAGATCTATTCTTCTTAGACTACTTAGTTTTAAACAGTTTGGATTCCGTCTTAAAATATGTATTGTTTCCGAGTTTAGAAGTGGGTGGGACAGATCAATATCCGGAAAATTTAAGGTATTTAGATCTGGATTCAATGAATCAGTGATATTAGTATCTGGATCCAAGTTCGTCCTTTTTGGATGGATATCCAAGTTTCGAATATTCATCCTAATATTGTATTATCAAGTATGCAAATTCTGATTTAGATTTATAAAAAAATTTAAAAGATTTGAGATCTTTTTTAAAATAGTAAAATTATAATTTAATCTATAATTAAATATTTATATCAAATTCATAAGAATAGTGTTATAAAATTTAAACATAATATTATAAGATTAATTTTATGTATAAACATTAATAAATTAACTATAATTATTAATAAACATTAATAAATTAACTATATATAAAAAGTTTAGATACAGATCCAGATATTCGAATTCAGATTCGACGGATCCGACATTATACTTTCTGGATCTGAACATTTTAGATATTATCTTTTTGGGACGGACTCAAATCATATCTTCCAACTCGGATAATAACTCTCAGTCCTCATAATCTCTAAACATTTCTTTTTCTAAAAAGGAGTAAAAAGTAGTCATAATCAAAAAAATAATTCAATCATTCGCTTACCTAAGTAAAATATTTTTTCATTTTTATTCCTTCCTCAGATACATTCAAACTAAAACATATCTTCATTTTCTTATGGTGTCATGAACGTTAATGCTCATCAATGGCTAATGATAAAATGATATGGAAGCTACCGGTTGCGCTTGCACTATAGTTACATATCACATGTCACTTGTAATATTTTAATTTCAGTTTCTTGTTGCCTAAAATCGGATTTTGGTTTGTACTCTAATTAACAAACGAAACTGATGAACATCTTCAGGTGCTTCGATTCACCAACTCCAGGTAACAGCTGGATGAAAACTTCCATGGTGATGATAGTTCACAAGAATGTTTAGCCATTCACAAAACAAAGGGAAAAATGAGCATGTTATAAGCCAAGAACTCAAAATAATATTACGATAAACAAAGAAGTAAGTACTCAATCAAAATCCGTTGTAGTCTAGCTGGTCAGGATACTCGGCTCTCACCCGAGAGACCCGGGTTCGAGTCCCGGCAACGGAGCATACTTTTTATAATAAATAAGTATATAATAGCAAACCGGATTATGGTTCAGTAAACCAAGATTGATCCAATCCCGGGGGGAGAAGAAAAACCCTCAAGCCGGCGTTTCTGTCAAAGTCGACTCTTTTTTTTGCTTTCTTTCTTGGCTCTCATTTGAGATTAGAGAGAGAGAAATGATGCAGAGAATGAGATCTTCTCGGTCACTACTGGTGAAGCCTCTCTTGGAGAGCAGCAGGCGTCGAGGGTATTGCACGAGCTCCTCCTCAGAAAAGATCGTAGCTTCGGTGCTTTTCGAGAGACTACGCGTTGTGATTCCCAAACCAGATCCTGCTGTCTACGCCTTTCAGGAGTTCAAGTAAAAGCCCTCTCCTTTATGTCTCACTTTGGTTTGAGGAATGATGAGAAAGACACAGTACATCTCTTATTACACTCTGTTCAGTCTGAGATTGTTTGCTTTTTGTTTTTGTCAGATTCAATTGGCAACAGCAGTTTCGTCGTAGATATCCAGATGAGTTCTTGGACATTGCTAAGAACAGGTAAATTGACTTCATCCCTTTTCCCCCTACCACTTTCACATGTGTAATAATGTGTAGAGATCGTATCACTTTGAAAGTTTCACTTTTGTTGTGGTCATCATGTGTCCGAATGCATAAATCTGGTCAACGGTTTCATAACTTTGTGTCTTTTTTATTAGATTCTTTCATAAATTTCCAAACTTTTCTAACAATATCTGAAGTTTTAGTACTGTTTGTCATATGCTCATAGATAGCTTATGACCATATCTTGGTTCTATTTGGAGTGTAATGAAGCTTTCATGAAAATTCTAACTTATCTTTGGTTGATCTTGGGGATGTCTGATGTCTGAATAACAGAGCCAAGGGTGAATATCAAATGGACTATGTACCTGCTCCCAGAATCACAGAGGCTGACAAGAATAACGATAGGAAGTAAGTTTTTTTTTTATAAACGACATGGACTTGTGTTCCTCTTTCGTTAACTCTTTTTGAAATTGCTTGCAATTATTATTAGGTCATTATATAGAGCTCTTGACAAAAAGTTGTATCTACTCATCTTCGGCAAGCCATTTGGAGCTACCAGTGACAAACCTGTCTGGCATTTCCCTGAAAAAGTGTATGATTCTGAGCCTACTCTTCGCAAGGTGATGATGCTTTATCTCCCTCTATCTCCGTTCCTTATTCTAGTGTGTATAGTTGTTCTTATGTAAAGTTTCGGTGTTTGCAGTGCGCTGAATCTGCTTTGAAGTCAGTCTTGGGAGACCTGACTCACACATACTTTGTTGGGAATGCTCCAATGGCTCACATGGCTATTCAACCTACAGAAGAAACACCTGATTTGCCATCTTACAAGGTAAAACAACAAAGCTCTGAGATAAAGAAAGAAGCAAAGGCTCATCGGTTACTTAATTTTGATGGGTTATTTGAATCTTCTCTTCTCTTCTTCTTGTGTAGAGGTTCTTCTTCAAGTGCAGTGTAGTAGCAGCATCGAAGTACAACATTAGTAACTGTGAAGATTTTGTGTGGGTAACCAAAGATGAGCTTTTGGAGTTCTTCCCTGAGCAAGCTGAGTTCTTCAACAAGATGATCATTAGCTGATACTAGTCACTCTCACCACAAAATAAAACTTCTTTTTACTTCTCTTTTCTCTTTGCCTGTGGAAGATAGAAAAACTTGCAAGACATTACATATTGGTGTGTGAAGGTCTTTGTAATAACGTAGACCAAACCATGTCCCTTTTTTTGTAGTCCACACACATGTGGTGTCTGAGGTTTACGTGGAGCTTATTCGAACCCTAAACACCTAATACAGTTCCTCTCTCTTGCTGCACAAAATCATATATAGTGCGTACAATGTGCATCAAATAACAGCCTTGTAATCAGTCATATTCGTCAATATCTTCATAGTCTCAAACTCAATTTGATTTTAAAACAATATAAATCAATATAACCAAAAAATCAACTGTAATTTGAATCACTTGATAAAAATGAATACCAAATGATTATAAACGCAATGCAACACTGTCTGGTAACCGAATCAAACAGCATTTGATTTCGGTTGAATATTAGTTCGTTTGATTGAAGTAACTTGTTTTCCTTCAGACAGCTCTATAACTTGACCAGTTACTATCTATGTTCTATGTTGCTAGGCATTGTGACTTCTCTCTCGTTTGCATGCATAGTACAACTACTTACCAAGTTACCAGTCAAAAGCCATATACTTTTCACTTCACATTTATAAAATAAGGTTCGTGGAGTATATTGCTGTTCTTGGTTTATCCTTAAATAGCCACGATAAAAAAGAGACGAAAAAGTCTTGATGTAGTGTAAGCCACAAACTACTAGTTAACCAATAAATATGGGATTAGTGTTAGATTCGGGTTATTATGGGCTTCCAACTTAAAACCAATTGGCAATTAGTGGATTGGCCCTAACCCTTTATATAGTAGTAGATTATTTCTTATATTACCGATGTGGGATGTTTCTCATCAATACCCTCCCTCACGCTCAGCCATCTAGGTCTGAAGCGTGGACAAAGTGGGAATAACATCCACAGAGGGCCCAACATCGTTATAGTATTAGTAGTATTAAATTAGGTCAAAGGATCTTATCGCTCTGATACCATGTTAGATTCGGGTTTATTATGGGCTTCCAACTTAAAACCAATTGGCTATTAGTGGATGGGCCCTAACCCTTTATATAGTAGTAGATTATTTTTCATATTACCGATGTGGGATGTTTCTCATCAATAATTAGCGAGAGAAAAAAAATATAAGAGGGATCTGATTATTTCAAAATATCAAATCGGAACATCAAAAAAAAAAGAGATAGATCGAGAGAATGGCATCAGCAGAGCAAAAGGAGGTAGAAGAAAATGGGTCGATGATTTCAGGTTTGTTGGACAAAGCAAAAGGTTTCTTCGCCGAGAAGCTAGCGAATGTTCCGACACCGGAAGCCTCCGTGGACAACGTCGACTTCAAAGGAGTGACACGTCAAGGGGTAGACTATCACGCCAAGGTCTCCGTCAAGAATCCTTACTCTCAGACGATCCCTATTTGCCAGATCTCTTACGTCCTCAAGAGTGCCACAAGGTTTCCTCTTCTAACATTTTTCTCCCTCTTTTTTTTTGTTACAATTATTTATATGAACCGTTTGGTATACATGACCTAGCGTGATACCAGTTCATATAATAGTTTAGTTATCTATTCACTGATGATGACTTCTAACATCTATGGATATTGAATCCATAACTTTTATATCTTAGTATCTTACACATGTAAACATAATACTACTAATTAATTAATACCGCATGTTCTCGAAATGATACATCGTCTCAGACCTCAAGTTTGTATATTACATAAAAATAGCTTCAATTATAAGATGAACATACCAGTAATTTGTTGTGGGACGTTACGCACGCGTCATGTTAATGTTAGGTTCATTATGCAAATTAATAATGTGTTGTGGTTGGGTAGGACGATAGCGTCGGGGACAATACCGGACCCGGGTTCGTTGGTTGGGAACAAGACAACGGTATTAGACGTACCGGTTAAGGTGGCTTATAGCATAGCGGTTAGTCTGATGAAGGACATTGGCTCGGACTGGGACATTGACTATCAACTCGACATTGGTCTAACCTTCGACATCCCTGTTGTTGGTGACATTACCATTCCTGTCTCTACTCAGGGTGAGATCAAGCTCCCTTCCCTTCGCGACTTCTTTTAATTTCTACGATGGTTTGTCTTAATTACAATCTATAATTTTCAATAACTTACGATCCACAAACATAGGCGATCGGAGATTATCAATTCTGCATTTCTTTTTATTTTATTTTATTTTGTTATTTGATTGTTAACTATATTTGTTGGTTATGTATGTTTGCATGGTGTTGTTTATGGTTTTAATTAGTTTCATGGATAGAATAAAGCTACAATGCAAATATGCAACAATACCTGACTTTGAAGATCAAGAGTTTGAATATTGACAACAAAATGAAGTATCACATTAGCATTAGACTCCTGAAGATATAGACTTTTCAGTTGTCATCAAACAAATAACCAAAATGACCACCCGGTTCCACAATTTCGAAGGGTTAGTGTTAAGTGTGAACTTTGGACCATGGTTACATTTTTTAAAAGAAGCTAGTACTACTAAATGAAATAATTGTGATTAGAGAATATATTATACTGCTAGACTAAATAAAAGTGAGACCATGTTTTAGGTTTCATTAGAAATTCCGGAGTAGCCAATATTGCCTCTTTTAAAGTTTAGTTGAGCTCCGACCTGTCTCCCTCCATATTTTTGTTTAAACAAGAGCAAATAACAAAGCAGGAACAGTGTATGTAAACTAGATTGTAGCTATTGAGTTTCAATGCCATCTCATCCGACATCTTTTGTGTCGGAAGGTGTGTTTAGTAAACAGTTGGTAATTCAGTTGAAAATACTTCCCAATCATCCAATGGACCTCACTGTACGAATCTGGGCTTTTAAATAAAAGTCAAAGATAATAAATATGGGCCTATAACATCCGTTGATTTATAACTTCAACCAACCGCAATGATACGTCGTATTAGCCCTACCTAATACAAGCCCTATATAAACTCATCTAAAGATACATTATCCCACACAGCTACATTAGGGTTTATGACTCTTCTCACCAGCCGTTTCTGTAATTGTATTTAGCAGTCGGATTAGATCTCTCTCTCTCTTTTTCCCTTTAATTTAGTTTCGTGTAGATAGATGCAATGAAGAGTTAATATCGGAATAGTTTAATAGATCGTGTGGGGCGAATACTCGTTTCTCGCGAGATGAAATCCGATTATATTATGGTTCGTATTCGCTGAGCATCGAAATTAATTTAACACGAGGGACCTATGGGTGAAACGCTCTTAATCAATGCGTATTCAAGCCAAGTTTACCTTCGTATATTCACTATCGGAGATTGCCGGAATCTGTGATTTTCAATTCCAGATTTCTATTATTTTTCCGATTAAATTTGGGATATGATGTTATTGTTTTGATTGATTGAATTTGGAAAAGCGAAGGACCCAGCAGGGAAGCGAGTATACTCATGAAATGAGGCTTCTCTAACAATTTTATTATAACCTTCGTATACAGAGTTCTCCAAGAGATCGTTGATGGTCTGTTTAACGGATTGTCGTGAGTTCTTGGTGTATAGTTTTGATGTGAATAATTGTTTTGAGTTTGCTTTTGGGGGAAAAGCAGGGATTGTGTGTATCGGCTTAGTGCTAACAATGCGCTTTTGTACGAAAGATTTCCCATGCAAAATCAATTTTGGGGCAGATGGGCAGTTGTGATTCATATTCTCTATTGAATAGCTCAACAATCATCTTCCCCACATTTTTGTCTTCTTTATACAAACTTTTTCATTAGATTGGTCACAATCTGTACCTCAACACGTGACTACTGTTAACATATCTGTAGATTTCGGAACAAACTTTGGCCGGGGCAACTTGAACATTTTACTTTGATCACTAAGTCTTAAATGAATTCATGTAGAATCGAATGATTTATGGTGAAATAAGCTAATCTGTAATGGAAGAAAAATATTTGTTATACAAATTGATGATATCAGGTGAACCAGATTATGATGACTGTGGCTTGGGGGCTATGACTCGCGATGTATTAGTTTGGTACGAGATGACCAACATTAAAATCTTGTCTACAATGTGAATGAGACGGATTAACAATGCCAGACTAATCCTTTCCTAGGCTCATATTTGCTTCAATTCTCGACTTGTAGAATGCAAATGACGAAAATGAAAAGTTAATTAACTTAAAAAATAAATAAAACGAAGTTAATAAATTCGACTTGCTTGCTTTTACTGTAAGTACATAAAATTTGAGAAGTACGTAGTAAATAAAGAACTTGCGTAGTGTTTTTGTTACGTTGATTTTTATCTAATTGTTACTAGTCAATTATCTCGGTCTCGACAAAATAAGTCAAACATTTGGAACTGGTTTTGATCTCTGAGAAACCTTAAAGGCTAACCATAAATAGATAAAATCATATGATTTTCAATTATCAGAAATAATAATATCGACTAGTAAGTACTCTCTTTTGGCAAATAGCTTGGTAAATTAGAGAGAAAGTAAGTCGGTTTTTTGTTTCGGCGGTCGGCCGGCGCGTATGCGTCCGTGCCGCCGCCGGAACTTTTCTTCTCTTGGTTAAAATCTTCAGTCTTTCGTCTCTTCGCGGTCTATCTCGGGATCCGCTTTGTTTGGACTCTGGAAAGTCCTCGGTCGTGGGATTTCTTGGAGCGAGGACGCGGTAACGGGGGAGAGGGTGAGGTGATGGTGTGTGTAGTTCAGATCTCTTTCGGGAGGCGGAGGCTTTCATAGCCCCGTCGACGCCGACCTTTTGTCGCCGAGCCGGGGAAGCTTGCTCAGTTCCACCGGCGTCGGTTATTGGTTCCGGGGAGCGAGGGCTTTAACAGCCTTGTGCCGCCGCCGTGCAGCCCCTAGAATTTTAGGGTTTTTATTTCATCCTTTAGTTTGTTTTGATTTCTGCTGTCTAGTCTTGGAGTTGAGTGGTTTCGAGGTCTCGTCGGAGGACGGAGATGCTCTCAGGCGGTAGAAGTATGTGGTTTGTGTTGCTCTTTCCTGGGTGGGTTGTGGCGGAGGAGTTTGTTTGAGATAACGCAACGGCGTTCGACTGCCTCTGGTTACGGACACCCTAGAGATCGAAGTTGACCGCGTCTGAAGAGGTGCGGAGGTTCGGATTCGAGACGTTCCGGTTGGTCCGGTGAACGGAATCCGGAGGCTCCGGTTTTAGCGTATATCGGTGGAGAAGTGCATGCCCGTGTGACGCGTGTCCCTCGTCGATGAGGATCAGCACACGTGTCCGTCCTTTCTATTTCCCATGATCTGAGCGGCGGCACTCTTCGGTTCATCCGATTCGCTAGGGTTTCGAGTTTGTTTGGGCTTGGACTGGATGCCTGTGTGAGTTTGTAATTTGGGCCCGAACTATGTGGGCTTATTTGTAAGGTTTCTTTTGGGCTTAGACCCTTTCTAATATAATCTAGACGATAAAAAAAAAAAAAAAAAAAACTCTCTTTATCGTTGAAGGGTTACAAAGTCTCTGATTTTTTTATCAAAAAAAAAAAAAAAAACAGTCTCTGATTCAACGTCATCCACAAATAAAAGCAGATTTATCCTTACTTTTCCAAACAAAGCAGATTAAAAAGAATTTTCGTGACCTAGACTCAGCTTCGCGACTTCTCAATCCTCCTGGAAGCACCCCATCATCATATTCTTCTGCAAATCTCTCTCCTGAGATATTTTTGATTACTGAAAACATCGTCTCCGTCTCCAATTCGATGGCGTTTCTTGTACGATCGCCGGATATACCCACCGTCTCTGCTCGAATCTTCTCCGATTCGAACTCGAGTTCAAGTAAAGCGTTTACGAGGAGGAGGAAGGTTACTGTTTCCGCGAGAGATTTGTCTTTTGTCAAGTATCGGAAATCGAGATTGTACGCGAAGTTCTCAGCTCCTGTGAAAGAAGACTGCAAAATCAACATACATGAGGAAGAAGAAAAAGAAGAAGAAGAAGATAAGCAGAGCTACTACGTCAATAAAGGTCACGCCGTTCAGTGCCTCAGAGAGGACATTCCTTTCTTGTTCTACAAAGACCCCAACTTTCACATTTACAGGTTCACTTTCTTTCTTCATGTTTTAGTTCAGACAAACATCTGAGAAGAATCTGTTACATTGATTAATCTCTCTGCTTCACTGTCGTGTATTGTGTCTTAATTGGTCTCTTATACTGAATCAGTGCAGAGTGCTGTTATGTTCTCTTGATCATGTTTGTCAATTGTTCTTGATTAAATCTGACTGCTTCAGTGTTCCGTTTGGTCTGTTTTTAAGTTATATATGTTCTTTTTATCACAGGGATGATATCGTGTTCAGAGACCCTATTAACACCTTCATGGGAATTGATAACTACAAATCCATGTTCTGGTGGCTACGTTTCCTTGGAAAGATCTTCTTCAGAGCACTCTGCTTAGACATTGTTAGTATTTGGCAGCCTAATGAGAACACTCTCATGATTCGATGGACTGCTCACGGAGTTCCTCGTGGTCCCTGGGAGACTCGTGGTCGCTTTGACGGCACTTCGGAGTATAAGTTCGATAAGAATGGGAAGATTTATGTGCACAAAGTCGATAACATCGCTATTAACTCGCCTCCGAAGTTTCAGATGCTTACTGTTCAAGATCTTGTTGAAGCCATTAGTTGCCCTTCCACACCCAAGCCGACGTATTTTGAGTTTAGAGACTCATCATCATCATCATCTTCGGAAACATACTAGTGTACATAGTCTTTTTGTGTGGTTATAGATATAAAGCTATGGGGACTATAGTGTGTTGTGTAATATATAGATGAAGTAGAATAAAATGAAACCAAATAAAACGTTTTTGTGCGTATAACCAAGACAAGCTTATGTACATACATGTTCGATATGTAATTTGTAGTGTGTGTTATGATGACAACCAATACACCTGAATCGTTGAAAATATGAAAAGAGCAAAGTTAAAGGCAATGATCTTTTGCCAAAGTGACTGAGCCATGGGCCTTAGTGAAAGCAACAAGAGATTTAGAAGATATTTTGATAAAGATTGAAGCTTTTCATTTCATAAACTTGCTTGAAGAATGTTTACAACTTAAGAGATGTATTTATAC
>OVBX01007025.1:0-11234 GCA_900406325.1 Erucastrum elatum
AGTAATATAAAGGATCACTTAGTTGCAACCATTAACAATGCTTATAGACGTTTGAATACATAAAAAACATGTGAGTTTCTACCTGACGAACTAAAATGGAAACATTCCACGTACTTGAGTCAGATAAATATCATCGTATACGGCTAAGCAAGTGATCGGGATTGGGGTGGCTAACATTGAGGAGCCATACTGAGATCAGCTTTGGAAGTATCATCAGAGTTAGATGAGCCGGTTTTCGATATTACAGATGCCCCAAATAACTGCAGCAGTCACGCAACAATAAACTTATAACAATTATATGCTTGAACCTGACCATATGATATATCAACTAGAATTTGCTTTGAGTAAACTACCTAGCACCTAAGCAAGGCATAACAAGTACATACAAACAAAAGATTAGAGGAAGCAAAGAACCAAACCACCTGGTAAGGAAGGANAATGGTTGAGTGATTGCACATGACGAGAATAGTAAAGAGTGATTGCAGGGAACCTCTTGCGTACACGCAGATTCAAGCTCTTACTTACCTTGCTTAAAACAAATACATCATCAGCATTACCAAACTCCATCAAACTGCAGCCTGAGTAATAGGATAAGGCATCACAAGCGTTACATGTATACAAAGTTCAGATACCAAAGCTCGAAATTAGACACAACAAACAAGTGCCCTGACACAGGGTTGCAGTAAGGATAGAGGCCACTGCCTCCCACTAGATTTCACAACATGGTTTGCCTGAAGACACCTGAGGTTACGAAGATACCAACCCTTAAAAGTCTCTAATGAATATAATATTTTTAATAAACATTATAAAATTTTGAAATTCATACAATAGAAAATAAAAGAAGAGCATAGAATAGTTCTAAAGGGAAGAAATTATATATGAATTCAAGTTCCAAGAGAAACCATTACACAACATGACACCAGAGCAACATCAATGAAGAAGAGAAACAGAGAGAGGAAGAACAGTTAAGTGAAAAGACATCATACAATAACGCACAACAATCAATGGTTTGCTGCTAAACAACTTGAAAATCATTTTTTTCTGTTTGTTTGTTTGGTTGACTAAGAGACTGCAGAGGAGACGCCGNATCATACAATAACGCACAACAATCAATGGTTTGCTGCTAAACAACTTGAAAATCATTTTTTTTTCTGTTTGTTTGTTTGGTTGACTAAGAGACTGCAGAGGAGACGCCTATGCATCTGGAAGCACAGATACTATCACTCCTCACTAGACAAGCAGACCGTTTGGCTGTTGCTTTGCCTACTTGTGTGGTCTTCTGTGTTGATGCTGATGATGATAACCCAGTCTCCTTGTTTGGAGTCTGTGGAGGTGTAAACACCACTGAGGACGAAGGCGGTTGGGCATGAACCGAATCAGCACCCTCATCCTCTGATGAACACACTCGTTCTCTGCAACAACAAACCAAAACTGGTTTATTACCTGATCCACTCAAAAATTAATGGTAGTTCTGTCTCAAGAAGTAGTAACTAACCTGGGGAGTGAAGTGTACTTTCTCTGAACTGGTGGGGAGTTGCGTTCCTCTTCATCTTCCTTGTGATCTTCCAGTCTGGCAAACTCTTGTTTGAACTGTTCAACTCCGCTTGGGTAAAGAAAATGAGAGTTGATGTTCTCTTCTCCTTGAAGATACTCTTGCAACATCTGTGGATGGTACTCTAAAATCTGTTTCCATATCCACAAATCAGTTCAAAAAGATCCTAAAAACTCAAATCACATTACTTAGAGAGGCTTTTATTTACCTCTCTATACATGAGCTCCCTCACATCATCCCGAGTCAGTTTCCTCCTTTCAAACTCAAACTCAAGCTTGGAGATAGGTTGTCTCGAAGGTTCATAGTCCACATTTGCCAATCCTTGAAAATACGGATCAGCTAATGCCTGAACAAGGAAGCAAAACAAAAGCATCAAGAATCATGAACATGTAAGCAAAAGAAAAAGCTGAGTTTCATCCTCTGACCTCTTCAGCAGAGGGACGGTCCTTTGGATCAAAAGCAACTAAACGCTGAAGCAACTTCAGCGCCACAGGGTCGATATTGGGAAACTTATGAGTGAAAGGAACAGGTTCCTTTCTCCTCATGTTACCCAAATACTTTCTAGCCTTCTCATTCCGAATCTACATTTCCATCATAAACAGAGAGCTCTCATGACACACAAAACTTTATAAGAAACTTGCAACCAAAGCAAGTTTTATTCTGGTGAGAGAGAAGCCTCTGTATTTGCGATTTTTAGCTTCCAGGAAAATTAAAGACAAAACAAACCCTGGAGAGAGTCACTGGCGACGGAGTTCCAAGCAGATCCGTGACGAGTTCGAGCTGGTGCACAACGTTTTTGCCAGGGAACAATGGCTTTCCGGTTAGCATCTCTGCAAATATGCAGCCAACGCTCCACATGTCAATCGCCGGTGTGTACTGCACAGACATACCAGAACTATAAGCTCACACATCAAATCATAGTAAGCATTAGACCTGGCCAAAAAAGAACAGAACCAAAAAACCGAGCCAAAATAACCAAAACTGTAACCGGAGTAAAACCTTCAAATACCGGAATGGTTCCTATATTACTATATCCGAAATAACCGAACCGGATCATACCGTACCCGAATATATAAAAATTATCTGAGTTCAGATAGTTTCAACCCAAACCCGAAAATACTCGAACCGATTCCAAACCGAGAAGTGGTAATGTACAAAAATGGGTCCTCTAGTCCCCTACCGAGCTACCCGATAACCAAAATATCCGAACCGAACTGATACTCGAAATGACCAGACTAGTAAGCATGAGGCAACAAAGGGAAAGGAAACAAGAATGTACATTGGAATAGAAGGAACCACAGAGCTCTGGAGCACGGTACCATCTTGTAGCCACATAGTCCTTGCAAAAGAACATTACAAAAAAATTTACTTAGCAGAAGTACTTAAAAACTATTTGTAAGTCAACACATACCTCTCTGTTACAGAACAATCACAACTCTCTGCATATTGACAATAACTTAGTAAATTAAGAACTGTAAGAGAGATGGATATAGATACATACAGTCCAGAAAACGGCAGAAGGTGCATCGGTGAAGGAGACACGAGCAAGTCCCAAATCACATATCTTGATCTTGCAATCAGCATTAGCCAGGATGTTCTTAGGCTTCAGATCTCTATGGAAAACATGCGCTATACACACAAACAAACAAGGATCCAAAACAGGATAAGAAAAACTGTGATTTGGACACAAATCATGCTGAGACAAGGGAACCAAGAAAACTTACCTGAGTGCATAAACTTTAAGCCACGAAGAAGTTGGTACAAGAAGAATTGATGATGCTGAGGAGTGAGGTCATCATTTACCTTTAAGACATGGTGAAGATCCGACTCCATCAACTCAAAAACCACATATATATCTTTAAACTCCTTCCGACAAGGGGGCAGCATGATATGTTTGATCTCCACGATGTCCGGATGTTTCAGAAGCCTCAGCAGCTTGATCTCCCTGAGTATCCGAATGGCGTCAGAGACGTGTTCAAAGACATTCGTCATCTTCTTGATGGCTACTTTTCCACCAGTGTGTGGACATTCAGCAGAAGCAACAACTCCATAGCTTCCTTTTCCGACAACTTCTTGGATCTGGTATTGGCTTGCTTCACCATACTCTGTGAAAAACTCTTTCTCCAACATGATGATGACGATGATTTATTCTCACTGTTTTTAACAAGATTCAATCATTATTACCAAACCCAAGAAGGTTGTGTCGGCAAAATGTGTTTGGATTCAATTTACAAAACAATAAGAACAAACCTAGTAACATCCGATCTACAACTATATCAAGAACCCTAAATTCAATATTAAAAAGAGGAAAAATAAAGAAAAAGACAGACCTTTAGATTTAAATCGTTGGAACAAAGAGGAGAAGCTGTAACGAAGAATGATGAATGTCTGAGATTCCAAGAAGGGGCACACGCGATTATATATATAAAAATAAATATATGAATCAGAGACAGCTCGATGTAGCTTTCGTGATAACTTTCTTTTTAACCCACATTTTAAATACAGACAATTTAATACCTTTTTTGCTCAAAAAAAAAATTTGCTCAAAAAAAAAAGACAGTTTAATACCTTTTTAAATTACGCGTTCTAATTTTATAAAAAAAAAGTTAGCTGAAAAAGACAAAACAAAATCCTGAAAGTGATTTTTTTTTTGTGCTGACAGAGAATATATGGAGGATGACAGGAAAAAAAAAAACTCATAAACGAGCTGAAGTCACTGTACAAAAAGAAAAAAAAACAATGGAATTAAAAATAGGAGGAAAAAGTTTATAAAAATGTGAGCCCATATCTTATCTTATCTTTGATTCCCAAATTTCACGGAATAATTCAATAGTAATGGAGAGAAACATATGAGAGAGAGAGAGAGAGATGATAAGATGCTGAGTCATGGAAGACACGGCTCGGCACCGATCTGTCGTTTTTCATTATTTCATTTCATCTCGGCCGCAACGACACCGTTCGTAGCGAATAAAAGAAGTCTCGAGGAAGTCTCTCTCTTGTTCAGCGGTTCCCAGTTCTCCCACCATCGTTGACCATCCTTGAAATGGTGTCGTTTCAAAACGGTGCTTGAACAAGTTGACATGGAATAGAACGCGAGGTCGTTTTTGTGTTGCTACCTTTGTCTCTTGATTACCCTAATGGGCCAGTAATCCATGAGTGGGCGTTTAATTTTTGTCAACTTTTACGTTGCAGCTACATAGACTTGGGTACTTTATTTATTGTTTATTCATTTTTGTTTTAGTCTTAAAACGATAGAAATATAATTATTGCAGTGAAAATAACGACTCGAAGTTGATAGGCAAATTTTCATTGACATGATTAATCTTTTGCTAACCTATTTAAAATAAAGTTGACTAAAAGGCAAAAATGTGTATATATAAAGAATATTTTTCGAGCCACGTAAATGTTATAGAATAATATGCTCCTTGTTACCCTATAATTTTCTTATTATTTTGGAGATTAACTATGTTGTACAAAAAGTCAATTCATAGTTATTTTCGCAAGTGGCAAGCTTTCTTAATCAAATCATCTTAATGAATGAAATCCTATCTGCCCTTTCTTACGCCATACAATCTAATTACAAAAGCAAGTTACATAAACCAGTTGACCTCACTCGACACTGGCAATTTATTATAAAGTAGCTGTCTTTAAGGGTTCCTAATTTGACAGAAGAGAATGTACGGAACATGACAATGACATAAAATCATATACATTCACAGAGTTTTATTTTTTATTGTCAACAAAGTTTAGTTATTTAAATTGGCATAAAGTTTATTAGCATTTATCCAGATGACACAATTTAAGTTTCTTTAAGTTATAAAGATGTTTTGAAGACATTTGATATTTGGGGTATAGGCCACTATAGATAAGATGACAAATGGTCTACAGACTACAATTATTGAGGCATCAATGTACTGTATGTCTGTATTCGACAATACTCTGACGTTAAGAAATGGGATACTAAATGGAAGAGTAACCAATGAACAAAACAATTGTGAGTGTGAATTGATCTGAGCTTTCATGTATTCTAATTGGTTTTGGTAGGATCCAAACGGTCCGGATATCTCAGGTAATGAATTTTATGTCCATATAGGTCGCCATTGTACTTTGGTTTATTTTACCAAAAAACTGTACTTTGGTTTAGAGTCGGACACCATCTATTCGAGGCTGGTACTGGAAAACCATTTGATATATATAGTTACAGTATGAAAAAGTTCACATACAAGTTGAAATGGTACAATGGTAACGTAGCTGTCCATTCGCCAATTCAACCCAAGTTTTAGTTGCGGCAGTGTCAAATTTGTAACCGTTGAATATCTGGAATCTTATATAACTTTAGTTTTAGAGAGTTTAGATGTAAGTTAAAGTGGTCTAGTGGCAATGTCATCTTTTTAGTAATCACTGATCTGGTTACTCATTCACCTATTAAAGTCAGTTTTAGTAGGTGATATCATTTTCTAGTTAGTTCCGGTTTTAGTGTCTAGTCCTAAATATGAGAAGGTGTTTACGCCTTCACGGGGGGATTATATTCTAAAAGAAAGTTTATGGAAGTCTTGGTAACGTCTTAGTGTTTCAATCCTTTTTACAGACATTAAATATTGGGTTGTGGTCCTTGTGGATATCAAGTTGGGTGTTTTGCTTGGTTGGTGGGACTTAATGACATCACTTTTCAGCTTATATGTGAACCTGAACAAGGCTGGTGGCTTCGACAAGCAAACCAATTCACCACCAATAACATGGCCTGGGGGACCCAAAGAGAGCCACTCAAATAGCCTCTTTGACTTTTGGGTCCACACCTAATTTGTTCACCACATAAGAGCATCATTATCCCATATACCCTAAATGGGTCTCTTATTTGTTTTTTAATACTTTTAATTGCAAAAAGTGAATTGAAAGACTAGATCAAGAGATCTGGAAATTTACATGCTTTATTGCAAGTTTCTTAATGTATGATTTTAAAAAAAAAAAGATTTACATAACAGATCAGAGTAGTTTGTGAAATGTTCCAATCAAACAAAACAACAAGTTGATTCTTTAAGAACATGAAACAAATAAAAAAAACTAAGTTGGTAACACTAGAACATATATCTCCAGCCTCAAGATACAACAAGTTGTTTAATTACAATGATCCTATGATCTACAATCTAAGACAAAACAGAGACATATTATAAACTTTTCTTTTGCATATGCACAAAGAACAAAACTTTTCTTTTGCATATGATCCTTGTTATAGTAATCCAATCATCATACAACCACGAACACACGCACAACGTAACGAATATGGAAAAGACTAACCTCGAAGAACTAATACCGAGCACCAGCACACAACACCAGATCCACGTAAACTTAGAATCTCGAAACGTCCCTACAAAAACACAATAAGAATCTTTAGCTTTTCAGGTTTTGAAGCTTCATATATTAAAGAAGGCGCTGTTGTAGCGGGTTGATATTGAATAACTGAGGAAATTGCTTTTGTGCACCCATCTGAGGTTTATAAGGTTTAAAACAATGATAGATTGGACCAAATAATCAACGAACTTCTCTATAGTTTTTTTTTTTTTGATAAAAATCAAATTGATTATAAGAATGAAAGAAAATGATCATTTACAGATGGTGTTAAGGGAAGCTAAAGGGCAGTACAAGGATAAACAACCAGAAAAGAAAAAAACAGAGTCATCAAGAAAAAACTTCTCTATAGTTTAAGTTTTTTTTTTATATTATTTGTAAATATTTTTAATAATTTCAGTTAATAGTTTCGATATTTTGCAAATTTGTCATGCTCTACATAATTTTAGGATAAATAGTTTTAGTGATTTAACTGATAATTTATTATTATCAGTATCTTGATAGCAAATTAAAAATTCTAACGATAATTTCATATTAAATTTATGTTATATTTATTTTCATAATATTAAAATAATATATATATATTATATTTAGTTTAGTTATATTAAAAAAAATTCCATATATATATATATATTTAGTTAAATATTAAATATTTATACTATTTTTTGTGAAATAATTTTCTGGCAACAGAGTTTATATCCTTAATAATGTTTTATATCATTTATATCCTTAATAATTGTTTATAAAAATTAGACTGATTAATATTGTTTATATCCTTAATAATGTTTTATATATAATCAGAAAAGAATTTTTTATTAGTAATATTAAATTAAAAAAAAATAATTCTTATATGCTGTGTTGTTAGCTTGAATTAATATTTTTCTATTATAAAAGTTAAAAAATTAAGATATAATTTATAATTAAATATTAATCAGAAAAATTGTATAAAGATGTTTTCTAAAATATTTTTAATATTTGAGGATTTTTTAAATTTAAACACAATAATAAGTATACATAATTTAACGGAAAATATTGTCATGTATAAGTAAAACAATTGTTATATATAAATAATTTGATGTTTGATTTAAAAATTTCAAGAACATAAACCAAAACTTATCATACTTATTTTTGAATTAATAAAACATAAATTAATAAATATTTTTAAAAAATAATTGGCTCCGCGGATAAAACAACTAGTTATTAGTTATAAAGAGATGTACTTTAAAGTCTACTTATTAATACTACCATATTTGAAAATTATAAAATCATTTTATTTAATTTGTTTAATAATTTTGCATCATTGTATATTGTTAAATATTACTGTGTATTTTTATGTAAATATAAAATTAAACATTTTCAAATGGAAATTATATCAATAATAATAATATTTTTATTTTAAATAAACTGTTCACTAGTTCTGTTTTAAAGACCCTAATGATATTTTATTGATTTCTTAAGAATATTTTACTATTAATAATTTATTTTAACTTATAAATCAAAAACCAAAAACCAAAATCTAAATCACCAATCAAGTTTTTCAAAAATCCAAAACCAAAAACCGAAAACTGAAAACTGAAAACTCAAATCTAAAAACCAAACAAACAATCTCTTACCTTAAACATATGTCCTACGAAAACATATCCGGCTCAGGCTCAGAGATAGATATGTCAACTGGGTTCTCTCGTTCCGTATCGTCCCACGGTAAGGGCTCGTTTTCGAGCGGATCACGGCGGACCTGTTTCTTGCTGGCTGCGGTTTTCCGAATGGCTGTCCAATCCCGTACCGCATAACTTATAAGTCTTCGCAAACCGTCCCGCGGGACGCTTCTTTCAGCTGTCTTCATGAATGTTAAAAGTAGAGGAGTTGTGTAAGGGAGTTGAAGAGAGCTCTACAACATCGATCGCAACCACATCTAATGTGATCCCTCGCCGGTTTAATGGTACTGAAGTAAGTGAGAACCATTTGGACAGTGAAATTCAATTCTTTCAAGTATACTCTTTGTTTAATTCTTTGTAAATCTCTGCATAGCAACAATAACTTAATACTAATGGTTTCTTCTTCTCTTTCAACCAAGCTGTTGAATTTAAAATGTAAAAACAAGATTCTGTAGTAACTCAAATTTTCAATTCGAGCCATTTAAACAAGCAGTAACTCTTTAACAACATCATTGTAACCATTTTTTTTTTAAAACACCACTTGACAATAATGAAAACAAAATCCATCAAGTTAAACAAGAAAATCTTACATAGTAATAAAGAAATTTATAGTAATGAAAACAAAACCAAGCAGAAATGATAACTTATGGTTGTGGATCTTCAAAATCCCACAGGTTAATCTGTCCCGCATTTGGCCCATCCCATTTTGATCCCGTTCTGTATTTCGTCCGTCATATTTTGAGCCTGTCCCGCGAGGCTCGTAATTTTGTGGACTTATCAAATAGAGATCCAATTCCGCTTCACAACAAGCTTTTACGGGTCAGGTCCACAGTTCAGGTTTTTTATTACCACCATCTGAGAGATGAATTTTTACAAATATTTTCTTCTATATTTTTTTTTTTTTGTTTTTTGAAACAAACTAAAAGCAGATATAAAATACGAATTTAATTGTCTTGCTACTATCTTTTTTTTGTCAAGCTATCTTGCTACTATCATCAGCAATAGTTTTTTTTTTGAGATCAGCAATAGATTTTCTTAACTACAGCTAGAATAGTTAAATTCATACTGTCGAAGTATCCGAGAAATTATATTTTACGTAATATATTGATATATTCGTTTAATATACTACTTTATGTTCTTTAATATTAGAAAACTGATTTATAGACTTTAGTTAAGTATCTTTACTTTAAACCCAAAACTTAAACTCAAATATAAAAAATACTAATAGTAGTAAAACTTTATAAAACAAAGAAAACATTTATCTAATTTAAACTAGAAAAAAAAGAGAAAAAAAACTAGAAAAATAACAAATAGAGGTTTGTATCAACTTAATCAATATTTCAGATTTTATCATTTTGGCAACGAACTGAATCAATTAATTTTGAAAATAATAAAACCTAAATTAATTATCAAAAAAAAAACCTTCACTAATTTCGGCTAAAAGTTTTCTTATTTTTCTGGGGTACTTGAGTCCTGGTATAGTAGAAGCGAGACGGGGAAGGAAGAACAAAGCGGGAGACTTCATGCTTGCAAGCAAAGTGTTCCTTCCTCAATACATAAAAAGCAAAGGATAAAAACCAACAAAATTAATAAACAAATAAATTAAAAAATAAAGCAAAAGAAAAGTTGAATTCTGATTTTTGTTTGTCCCTTTTAATTAATTTTTCGATTCCAAAAAATTGTTTACCGTTTCCTCGATCTTCTCCCCCTCCCCTTTCGATCCGACTCGACTCTCATCCTCGATTACTCCGATCATCATCGCCCTCATGGACGACGAGGTTGTTCAGCGAGTTTTCCAAGAGGGAGGACGCGATTTCTTCCAGCAGCAGCCTTCTACTTCCTCTTCATCGTCTTCCTCGATTCTCCAGTCTCTTCCTCTTCATGTGGTAACGCTGCGATTCTTCTTCAATCTCTTCTCAGTGTTCGAA
This sequence comes from Erucastrum elatum, assembly GCA_900406325.1. Classification (NCBI taxonomy): domain Eukaryota; kingdom Viridiplantae; phylum Streptophyta; class Magnoliopsida; order Brassicales; family Brassicaceae; genus Erucastrum; species Erucastrum elatum. The sequence continues at coordinate 10,482 of OVBX01007025.1, forward strand.
TAATCACAGATTCATCGGGTGTTGATTACTGTTTTCGTAGGCGTTCGATCATGGATATTACCTGTTGGTGAAGTCTATTCAAGAACTCAGAGAGAAGAAGGACGTCATTGTTACGGTTGGTATAGGTGGACCTAGCGGCTCCGGTAAAACTAGGTAACGATCGTTTCTTAGGTTGGAAGGTGTTATGGTAGTTGTCAAGCTTGATTTCGTGTTTTTTTTTTTTGTGTGTGTGCACGAAAGCTTGGCAGAGAAAGTTGCATCTGTGATTGGCTGTCCTGTGATTGCCATGGAGGATTACCGTGCTAGTATGGACGATGGAAATGAATTGGAAACGTTAGATTTTGATGCCTTAGTTCAGAATCTGGAGGTAGTTTGATCCTTGAATTTGATTAAAAATTATGTAGAATGACTTAGGTTGAGTAACTCTTCTTTTACTGTGAATAGGATTTGATCAAAGGGAAAGATACTCTTGTCCCGGTGTTTGATTTCCAGCAGAAGAGGCGTGTTGATACAAAGATGGTGAAGGCATCATCTGGAGTGGTAAGTTAGAAATGTTATGGTTTAGGTGTGGCTGTTATGTTCATTTGGCTGTGGTTTATTGTAGGTGATTGTTGATGGGACGTATGCCCTTCATGCTAGATTGCGTTCCTTGTTGGATATTCGGGTTGCAGTGGTGAGATTCTCAGATCCATATCAATCATAAGGAAATGAGAATATGATTAACCTTTTACTCTCTTTGTTGATTAGGTTGGT
>OVBX01007026.1:0-11232 GCA_900406325.1 Erucastrum elatum
AAAACTCACCAACAAGGGGATACAATCAAACCCAAATCAAAGAAGGATGAAAGCAAAACCTTTGTGCTTATCGCTGCTGCTTCTTCTTCTTCTTTTCTTGTTCTTCCTCTTCTGCAAGATGAAAAAAAAGGATGTTTCTTTCCTTGAGAAGAGAGAATATTTATCAGTCACACTAATCCGCGTGTAGGCGTTACAGCGTATTGTATAAGGACCACGTAGTTAATGCCGCCCCATCCACCCAATAAAAGACAAGGATCAACGGTTAGGATTCTTTTCAAAAGCATTTAATATAGTGAAAGAATATTTGTTTCTCTATCGTTCCCTTTCTGTTTCACCTCCCATACCCCTTTTTTTTCTTTCATTTTTCTTTTTCTATAAATAGAACAAAGTTTGAAATTTTGATGGTTTCTTTAAAACCTGTTGAATATATTGATAGATGCCTTTGGGAATCTGTGGACAGCATTGCCAGCACATTATCAAATATATCAATAAGTAGGTTTATGAAATTTTCTTAAAAAGAAAATAAGGAAACAAAGAAAAATGAATTTAGCATGAAAAGACATCATAAACAACAATAAAAATAAAATAAAAAGACGACTAAAGATGTTAATCGATCTTCTATGTGTCGGCTTGCATATGAAGTTAAAAAGATAATTAAAAATTTAACACTCGATCAATCCGCAGTTAAATCGATCTTCCATGCGCCAGTTCTCTCGATATATAAATCTATTATGTAGGATATTTTACAGTTAATGAAATGTTCAAAAATGATGGTTCTAAATTTCTTTTTATGTTTTGTTTTTACTTACTCCCTATGTTCCTAAATATGAGATGTAAAGATAAAAACACACATAAAAAAACTAGTACTTTTTATCTAGAAAGTATCACTAAAAATAAAAATTAATAATATTTAACTAATTACAGAATAGATGATTAAATATGATTGGTTACATTTTTAATAAAGCAAATAATTATCTAGAAAAATGAGAACATCTTATATTATGGAACATCAATTTTTTTTAAAGCATCATACATTTAGGAACAGATAGAGTACACAGAATCAAAATTCATTTTTTGATATAAATCATTTATGATTCAACTATTTAAACTAAAAAAATTACAACGACATAAATATAATCAGATAAAGTAACCCAATCGATTATTATAAATGATTTTACATATATTTTCATATACCAAATATGTGAAAGATGAGATAAAATAAAACATGTATGATAATAAAAACAGTCGTATCTTTTTGTGTGTTAGACTAAAGTGACTTTTGTAAGTTAAACATTAACTTCAATTATTAAAAGAAAAAAAAATATATTTAAAGATATAACTCCCGATCATCCACGATTAATCGGTCTTGTATGCATTGGCTCTCTCGGTTTAAAATGAAAATTAAAGATGTAACGTTTGACCATCCACAATTAACTAGTCTTTTACGTACATGCTCTCTGAGACATGTAAGTTCATTATATATAATATTCAGTGAGTTAGGTTAATGGGAAGTTCATTAGACTTATAGAGCGATCATTTAATCAATAGATTATATTTCTTGTGTTTTTTTTTCATTCACATGATATCAAAATTTAGTTTATGATATAGATCATTTATCATTCAACTATTCCAACTAAAAATCTCATAATGGCATAAATAGAATATAATATAAGTAATTCAATCGATTATTTTAAATTAGTTTGCATATATTATTATATACCAATTAACAAATATGTAAAATATGAGATAAAATAACACATGCATAATGATAAAAATTGGTGTACCTTCTTGTGTGTTGGATTAAAATGACTTTTGTAAGTTAAACATGCAATATAACTTCAAGAATTAAAAAGAAAAACTATTAATTAAAGATATAACTCCTGACCATCCACAATTAACCGGTCTTCGATGCGTTGATTCTCTCAACATAAAAGGACATTTAAAGATGTAACGTTTGGCCATCCACGGTTAATTAGTCTTCCACGTACATGCTCTCTCGACATGAGTTCATTGTGTATGGTATCCGATGATTTAGTTAATTGGAGATTCATAAGACTTATGTAGCGATTATTTAATCACTAGTTGATATTTTCTATGTTTTGTTTTCATTTGCATGATATCAAAATTTATTTTTTAATATAGACCATTTATCATTCAACCATCCCAACTAAATATTTTAGAATGACCAAAATAGAATATGATATACATAATTCAGTCGATTATTATAAATTATTTTACATATATCATCATATACCAAATATGTGAAAGATCAGATAAAATAAAACATGTATAATGATAAAAATTGTTTTACGTTCTTGTATGTTGGATAAAGTGACTTTTGTAAGTTAAACATGCAATGTAACTTAAAAAATCAAAACGAAAAATAAATTTAAGATGTAACTCCCGACAATCCACGATTAGCCGGTCTTCCACACATTAGCTCTCGACATAAAAGGACAATTGAAGATATAAGGCTTGACCTTCCACAGTTAATTAGTCTTCCACACACCTGCTCTCTCATACATGTAAGTTTGTTATGTATGATAGTTGGTAAGTTAGTTAATCAGAGTTTCATAAAACTTACGCAGCGATCATTAGATCACTAAATGATATTTTCTATGCTTTATTTTCATTCTCTTGATATCAAAATTTACTTTTTGATATAAGATCATTTATCATTCAACTATCCCAACTAAAAATTTTAGAACGACATAAATAGAATCTGATATAAGTAATTCAATCGATTTTAAATTATTTTGCATATATTATTGTCATATATCAAATATGTGAACGATGAGATAAAATAACACATTTATAATGATAAAAATGGTTGTATGTTCTTGTGTATTGGATTAAAGTGACTTTTGTAAGTTAAACATACAATGAAACTTAAACTTAAAGAATTAAAATTCATCAAAAAAAACTTAAAGAATTAAAAGGAAAATTTTATTTTAAGATGTAACTCCTGACCATCCACGATTAACAGATCTTCCACGCATTGGCTCTCTCGGCATAAAAAGACAATTAAAGATATAACGCTTGACCATCCATGGTTAGTTAGTCTTCCACGCAATAGCTCTCTCGACATGTAAGTTTATTATGTATGATAGTCGGTGAATAAGTTAATAAGAGGTTCATAAGACTTATGTAGCGATCATTTAATCACTAGATGATATTTTCTATGTTTTTTTCATTCGTTTGATATCAAAACTTACTTTTTGATATAAGATAATTTATCATTCAACTACCCCAACAAAAAATTTTAAAACGACATAAATAGAATATGATCTAAGTAATTCAATCGATTTAAATTATGTTGCATATATTATCATATACCAAATATGTGAAAGATGAGGTAAAATAACACATGTATCATTCTTGTGTGTTGGAGTAAAGTGATTTCGTAAGTTAAACATGCAATGTAAGTTCAAAAATTAAAAGGAACAATATACTTAAAGATGTAACTCCTAACCATCCACAATTAATCAGTCTTTCACGCATTGACTCTCTCGACATAAAAGGACAATTAAAGATGTAACGCCTGACCATCCACAGTTAATTAGTCTTCCATACACCTACTTTCTCGACATGTAAGTTCATTATGTATGATACTCGGTGAGTTAGGTAATGGGAGGTTCATAATATTTATGTAACGATAATTTAATCACCAGATGACATTTTCTATGTTTTCTTTTCATTCGCATGATATCAAAAATTACTTTTTGATATAGATCATTTATCATTCAACTATCCCAATTAAAAAATTTGGAACAATATAAATAAAATTCGATATAAGTAGTCCAATAGATTATTTTTAATTATTTTGCATATATTATCATATACCAAATTATATGAAAGATGAGATTTAATAGCACATGTATAATGATAAAAATGGATGTTTGTCCCGTGTGTTGGATTAATGTGACTTTTGTAAGTTAAACATGCAATGCAACTTCTAGAACTAAAAAGAAAAATATATTTAAAGATGTAAATTCCGACCATCCACGATTAATCGGTATCCCACACATTGGCTCTCTCGACATAAATTGACTATTAAAGATGTAACATTTGACCATCCACGGTTTATTAGTCTTCCACGCACCTGCTCTCTCGACATGTAAGTTCATTTTGTATGATATTCGGTGTGTTAGTTAATGGGATGTTTATAAGACTTATGTAATGATCATTTAATCACTAGATGATTTTGTTTTCATTCAAATGATATCAAAATTTTCTTTTCAATATACATTATTTATCGTTCAACTATCCCAACTTAAATTGAACGACATAAATAGTATCTGATATAAGTTATTTAGTCGATTATTTAAAATATTTTGAATATATTATCATATACCAAATATGTGAAAGATGAGATAAAATAACACATGTATCATTTCTTGTGTGTTGGAGTAAATTGACTTCTATAAGTTAAACATACAATGTAATTTCAAGAATTAAAAGAAAAATATATTTAAAGATTTAACTCCTGACCATCCACGATTAATTAGTTTTCCACGCGTTGGCTCTCTCGAGATAAAAGGACAATTAAAGATGTAACGCTTGATCATCCATAGTTAATTAGTCTTCCACGTACCTTCTCTCTCGACATGTAAGTTCATTATGTATAATAGTCGGTAAGTTCATAATGGACGGTTCATAATACTTATGTAGCGATCATTTGATCACTAGATGACATTTTCTATGTTTTGTTTTCATTCATATAATATCAAAAATTACTTTTTGATATAGATCATTTATCATTCAACTATCATAACTAAAGATTTTAGAACAACATAAACGAATTTGATATAGGTAGTCCAATCAATTATTTAAATTATTTTGTATATATTTTCATATACCAAATATTAGACGAATGAGGTAAAATAACGCATGTATGATGATAAAAATGAAAATTAATGATGTAACTTCCGACCATCCACTGTTAACGATCTTTTTCTCTCAACATGTGAGGTTTAAAAATATTATTAAAAATGTAATGCTTGATCATCTATAGTTTATCTGTCTTCCATGTGCATGTTCTCTCGATATGTAATGTAGGATAGTCTTTGTGATAATTAATGGAAGGTTTAAAAGAATTGTTTACTGATTTGAGTGCAAAATATATTTTATATGTTTTGATTTAATTCACATAATATCGCAAATGAATTTTGTAAATAGATCATTTATCATTCAACTACTCGAACTAAAAATCTTAGAACAACCTAAATAGAATTTGATATAAATAGTCAAATCAATTATATTTTTTTTTGCATATCATTATATACCAAATATGTGAAAGATGATATAAAATAACATATGTATAATGATAACAATGATTGTACTTTCTTTTGTATTAGATTAAATTGCCTTTTGTAAGTTAAAGAAGCAATGTAACTTCATGAATTAAAAAGAAAATGATATTTAGAGATGTAACTTCCGACCATCCACGCGTTGGATCAATTAAAGATGTAACGCTTGCCATCCATGATAAGTCAGCTTCCACGTATATGTTCTCTTGGCATGTAAGTTCATAATTATGATAGTCGGTTATTTAATGGGAGGTTCAAAAAGCTTATTTACAGATAACTTAATTCCTAGATTATATTTTAAATGTTTTGTTATTACTCACATGATATCAAAAAATATTGTTTTTTATAAATCATTTATAATTCAACAATTCCTACTAAAAATTTTAGAACGACAAAAATAAAAATTGACCTGAGTAGTTAAATCAATTATTTTAGTTTATTTGAATATGTCATTATACCAAATATGAGAAGGAGAAGATAAAACTACACATGTATAACATAAAAATGGTTGTATTTTCTTGTGTGTTGGATTTTATTATCTTTTGTATGTTAAACATATAATGTAACTTCAAGAATTAAAAGGAAAACGACAACTAACCATGCACAGTTAATTGGTCTTCTACGATTAGCTAGCACAGCATGTGAGATTTAAAAAATAATTAAAGATGTAACGCTTGATCATCTGCGGTAAATCAGGCGTCTTCGCACCTGATTTCTTGACATATAAGTCAATTACGTATTATAATCGATGCGATAGTTACTAGAAAGTTCAAAAGACTTGTTTACTAATCATTTAATCGTTCAAATATATTTTCAATATTTTCTTATTACTCGCAAGATATCGATAATTACTTCTTAATATAGGCCATCTATCATTCACCAGTTCTAAGTAAAGCTTTGGAATGACATAAATAGAATTTGATATGGGTAGTCAAATCAAATATTTTAATATATTTTTTGCGAATATCATTATATTCCAAATATGAGAAGGAGGAAACAAAATAACATATGTATAATGATTGAAAAATATTTTACTTTTTTGTGTGTTAGACTAAAATGTTCCTTCTAAGGTAAACATGTATGTAACTTTCAATAATTAAAAGGGAATGGCAATTAATTATATAACTATTGCTCATCAACGGTCAATCAGTCTTGCTCTCACAACATATGAGGTTAAAAAAGATAAATTAAACATGTAACGCTTGATCATCTACGGTTATTCCATCTTTCATGCATCTGCTCTCTCGATAGTTAAGTCCATTATGTATGATAGTCGATGTGATAGTTAATGGAATGTTTAAAAGACTTGTTTACTGATCATTTAATCGTTAGAAGATATTTTTCTGTTGTTTTACTCTAATAATATCGAAAATGACTTCTTATATAGATCATTTATCATTCAACTATTCCAACTAGAACTTAAGAATGAAATAAATAATAATTGATATAAGTAGCCAATCAACTATATTTATTTTTTCTGTATATATCATCATACACTAAATATGCGAAGATGATTATAAAATAACATATGTATAATTATAAAAATGATTGTACTTTCTTGAGTGTTGGATTAAATTGTTTTTTCTAAGTTAATGATGCAATGTAACTTTGAGAATTAAAAGAAAAATGACATTTAATGATGTAACTCCCGACCATCCACGGTTAATCTATCTTCTACGTGTTGGCTCTCGACTAAAAGAATAATCAAATATATAACACTTAGTCATCCATAGTTAATCAGTCTTCCACGTAAATGCTCTCTCGATGTGTAAGTTCATTATGTATGATAGTCGGTGAGTTAGTTAATGGGAGGTTCAAACGACTTATTTGCTGATAATTTAATCGCTAGATTATATTTTCCATGTTTTATTATCACTCACATGATATCAAAAATTATTTTTTGATATAGATCATTTATCATTCAACTATTCGAACAAAAAAACGTTTGATCGGCAAAAATAGATTTTGTTAAGAATAGTTAAATCAGTTATTTTAGCTTATTTTGCATATATCATCATATACCAAATATGAGAATGAGGATATTAAATAACACATGTATAATATAAAAATTATTGATTTTTCTTGTGTGTTGGATTAAACTGCCTTTAGTCAGTTGAACATGTCATGCTACTTCAAGAATTGAAAGAAAAGAAAAAAGACAATTAAAAATGTAACTTCCAACCATCCATAGTTAACCGGTCTTCTACGTGTTAGCTCTCTCAACTTGTAGGGTTTTAAAAAGATAATTAAAGATGTAACTATTGATTATCTTTGGTTAATCTGTCTTCCTCGCGTCTGATTTCTTGACATATAAGTCCATTATGTATCATAGTCGGTTTGACAGTTAATAGAAGGTTTAAAAAACTTGTTTACTGATCATTTAATCGCCAAAAGATATTTTATATATTATTTTTTACTCAAATGATATCGGAAATTTGTCATACATCATCAACTATTCCAACTAAAGCACTACAACGACATAAATATAATGTGATATGTGTAGTCAAATTAAATATTTTTTTGCATATATCATTATATCAAATATGAGAAAGAGATAAAATAGTACATGTATAATGATAGCATTAATTTTAGTTTCTTTTGTGTTGGATTAAACTGCCCTTTGTAAGTTAAACATGTAATGTAACTTCAAGAATTAAAAGGAAAATGGCTACTAAATATGTAACTCTTGATCATCCACGATTAATAGGTATTGCTCTGTCAACATGTGAGGTTAAAAACATAATTAAAGATATAATGTCTAATCATCTACAGTTAAATCTGTCTTCCACGTGCATGTTCTCTCAATATGTAACTCATGTATGTATGATAGTCGGGATAATTAATGAAAGGTTCAAAAGACTTGTTTACTGATCATTTAATCGCTAGCAGATATTTTATATATTTTGATTTTACTCACATAATATCAAAAATTAAATTTTATATAGATAATTTACCATTGAACCACTCTAACTAATAATTCTAAAACGATATAAATTGAATTTGATATAAGTAGTCTAATCAATTTTTTTCATATATGATCATATACCAATTTTTTTCATATTTAATGATAAAAACTATTGTACTTTCTTGTGTGTTAGATTAAATAGCCTTTTGTAGGCTAAACATGAAATGTAACTTGAAAATTAAAAGGAAAATCGATATTTAAAGATGTAACTATCAACCATCCACAATTAATCGATCTTCCACGCATTGGCTCTCTTGATGTGAGGTTAAAAGTATAATTAAAGATGTAACGCTAGACAATCGACGATTAAACAGTCTTCCACGCACCTTCTCCTTGACATGTACGTTCATTACGTATGGTAGTCGGTGAGTCAGATAATAGGAGGTCCATAAACTTATGTTATGATAATTTAATCGCTAGATGATATTTTCTATGTTTTGTCTTCACTCACATGATATCAAAAAGTTTGATATAGATCATTATCATTCAACTATTCCAGCTAAAACCTTTAGAGCGACAAAATTTGAATCTGATGTGAGTAGTCAAATCAATTATTTTATTTTAATTTTCATATATCATCATATACCAAATATGAGAAGGACATGTATAATGATAAAAAAAAATGATTTTACTTTCTTGTGTATTGAACTAAATTGCCTTTCTTATGTTAACCATGGAATGTAATTTCAAGAATGAAATGGAAAAGGACAATTGAAGATGTAACTTCCGATCATCCACGGTTAATCGTTTTCCACCTCTTGGCTCTTTCAAAATGTGAGGTTAAAATAGATAATTAAAAATTTATCGCTACGGTTAATTAGTCTTTCTTGCGCCTGCAACCTTGACATTTAAGTTAATGGAAGGTTCAAAAGGTTTGTTTAGTGATCATTTATGTTGCTAAAATTTTTTTTATGTTTCGTTTTTACCCATATAGTATCGAAAATTACTTTTTGATATAGATCATTTTCATTCAACTATTCTAACTAAAGCTTTAAAATGACATAAATAGAAATTGATATGGATAGTCAAACCAATTATATTTATTTTTTTGCATATATCATCATATACCATATATTAGAAAGGGGAGAATAAAATTACACATGTATAATGATAAAAATTGTTTTACGTTCTTTTGTGTTGGAATAAGTTTCTTTGTAAGTTAAACATGTAATGTAATTTCAAGAATCAAAAGGAAAGGAACTATTAAATATGTAACTTCCGAACATCCATGTTTAATCGGTCTTGCTCTCTCGATATGTGAGGTTTAAAATGACAATTAAAATGTAACGCTTGACCATCCGCGGTTAATCAGTCTTCCACGCATCTGCTCTCTCAACATGCAAGTTCACTATGTACGATAGTCAATGAGTTAGTTAATGCGATGTTCAAAAGACTATGCACTGATCATTTAATCGCTAGATGATATTTTATATTTTTTGTTTTCATTTACATAATATGAAAATTTACTTTTTGATATACATCATTAACTTTAAAATAATATAAATAGAGTTTGATATATGTAATCAAATCAGCTATTTTAGAAAAAAAAATCAATTATATCATCATATTTAGAAGGAAGATATGAAATAACACATGTACAGTGAAAAAAAATGATTGTGTTTTTTGGTATGTTGGATTAAATTACCCCTTTGCAAGTTAAACGTGTAACATATGTAACGTAACTTCAAGAAAAAACTGTATATTCTGTATCCAACAAAATTCAATGCCATTGGAAGTATTAGTACACTCATTAAGGGGTATCTATACAGAAAATGTACAGTAAACACTTACACTGTAGAAACAATGCAAAACATTTCAATTGTTAATTATCTCTATGTTTTAATATTAATGAAAAAATAGCCATTCTGATTATTACAATGGCTGAGAGATGGTTTTGTGGATGTCTAGTTTGTTGATAAGAGAGGAGAGAAGAATCAATTTTGGAAAATAAGACTTGTTCTGTCTGTTTCTCAACTTTCTCTAGTCAAATGGTAAAGGTTTGGCTGAGAAAGTTATATCTCAAGTAGAATCAACCCACAGACTTTATCATTTATGATCTTCTGAGGAATAATAATATTTTTGAGTATTGAAATAAGGCCATTACCAGAGAGGATTTAGATGATATTATGTTTTTAATACACTCTGAAGAAAGTGGAAATATATATAAACAAGCAAACACATCAAGTAAGAGACATTATATATAAATGCTTATTTGTAAGTAAGTTTAAGTTGGAGCGTTGAGCTTCATCCTTCGAAGAGAAAGGTAGGCTAAGAGACGGTAGCCAATAATCATAGCTACAAGAGCACTCACTTCCTTAAGCCCGTTCACTATCTCCTCTCCATTTACGTCCTGCATGATTTCTTCATATTGAACCTTGACAAGAAGCTTGTATGTGTGGTAGTTGAATGATATGTAGCGTATCCATGCAATAAAAACCGGAACTTTCTACCAAAAGACAAACAAAGAAATTTAGTGTTAATCAATGCATTAGAGTTGCAAAATTACTCTATGTATGATGACAGTTCTCAGGATTTACTTAATTAGAGGTAAACGTCTCATTGTAAGTAAATTGAAGTCTACAACAAGTCTGAATGTGGAGAAAGGTAGTTAGGAACAATGTAGTATGTTTTAAGAAAATCCTGTTTACAATATTGTTTGTTTTTGAATCATAAGGTGTATATAATTTACCTTCACGAAGTAGCCACCAGCGAGCATGAAAGTCATTACAGTTACTGATGCTAAAGTTGTGGCCTTCTTCAAATCCATTAAGCTTGCCCCTATAGCTAATCCAAGTCCCTAAACACAAAAAGTTTTAGCATCTTTTCGTTCAACATGTCATCAGGTTTTCACAATGAGACCCAGGTACCTGAGCTGCAACGATGCAGAGGAAGACTGTAAGCACACTCAGGAAAAAAGATTCAGCTCTTAATCTCAATCCTGCCATGAAATATACAACT
>OVBX01007027.1:518-11232 GCA_900406325.1 Erucastrum elatum
AGACGTGAAGATCATTAGCAAAATTTTACATAGAGGATTTATAATAAGTAATCTTATGTATAGTCTGATTTAGGCATAAAAATATATAAGATCCAATTTTTTAGATGTAAGGTATGTGAAGTAAAAAAAAGTCATATGTTAACTTGGTCAAAGATATAAATTGAAGTTATTTCCATTACAAAGGTGACCGAAACTTTTAATAAATATGTTTCTAACCACCCTCTAAATAAAAGAAAGACTTAGAAATGGAGAAACTAACAATCATTTTCTTTGTTCTACTCCTACTTTCTTCATGTAAGTATTTCAAAACTTTGTCATTTATTTTCAGGCGTTAAATAATTAATTATATATATATGTGTGTGAAAATTATATATACTGTATATATATATATGTGTGTGTATATATCTCCCACTATTTAACCAGAGATATATTATGGGCCAAACCTGGCCCGTAGTTTGGGCTTTTTTTATTTAATTTATGTTGTCAAGTCCAATCTGAAAAATAAAATCCATTAAACTCTCTTTCAGGAACTAAGAAAAGTGGACTAAGATGGTGACGTTGACTAGAGATTATCTAGGAGAGAGTGCTGTAGTTGAAGTACACATGACTAATCTTGTGACTGGTGATAAAGGAGACGACGAAGATGAGGAAGAGAGTGATGATGAGAAAGAAGAAGAGCATGAGGATAAGCCATAGAAGCTTAAGCAATCAAATGTGCCTCTCTTAGTAAGACTTTCCAAGAAGACATGACCGAATTTGGAGTGGAGATGTACTGCTTTTCCGGACAAGATTGTGATCAAGGACATGTGGGTTATGTTCCCTGATGATCCTTCCAAAGATGAGCTTGCCTATGAAGGCCCTTCCTTCCGATAAATAATAACAGAAAAAGTGTTAAAATTTTGATGATTATAAGAATCAAAGTCATGATCTTTGATTGGTTTCTTTCTGCAGGGTTTTGGATGAAAAGCTGAGAAAGGCATTCCATAGGAACATTGAGATTAGAGGGATAACGCCGAGCATTATCAACTTCTTGCATGAGTATATGATCAACAAAGATAGTAAAGAGCACTTTTCTGTGGTTGAAAACACTCAAGAAATTCGTCAAGTCCTGAGAAAAACAGAACACTTTGTTTTCACTCTCTGTTTTCCAAATTTGTACTTTAAACACAATTCTGTTATGTAATAAGAATGAGTATTTTGAAATCAAATCACTAACACAGTAAGTATGAGCGTCACTACAGCACAAGTAACTTGGTCAAGCATGTTTAGTATTTGAAGTGAATCTATTCTGTCTGTGATTGAACAGGCAAAGTCAATAACCATCTTAACCAACTGAGAGCTGTACCTACAATCATCTAAAACAGTAGGGATTCCTTCACTTTAGATCAAAAACCTAGATTGGCTTGAAGCCACGAGAGACATACATCCCCTTTTACTTGACAAACATGTCAGCTGCTCGGTTTGCTTCTAGATTGCGTAGCGAGTAGCTAGTGACCTTTGTGACATTAAAGTTCACTGTAGTTACGCCAGACAGCTCTAAACTCTTCACGGAATGTGTTTAAGCGTGCTTTGAGGTTTGGTGTTCTCACGCTTGCATGAACAATGATCACTGTTGACGTGAAACAACAATCTCATGTGTCAAAACTCCACCAAAGGACATCAACGATTTAAACAAAGTTGGAATAACTTACGGGCGATGGAAGTGAGAAATGCATAGAGGACCCACAATAAACCGCAGGAAGAGAACCACATGACAAGCCTAGCTGGTTACATATGTAAGCAAACCAAGAGATTGATCAGTTTAGCTACCAATGCTGCATTTATACATATCAAGGGAGTACTCAAGTTATCTGTTAGGAACAAATACCCATCGTGGTTTCCCACACACGTAAACCACGATGAGATCGTTATCGGTTTCGACGACGGAGGAAATCAAGCTCCGATGAGTGAGTTTGAATCGTGAATTTAATTTGTGAAGTGTGGCCCCACCTATATGCTGAGCTGATGACGTGGCATCACGAGGGAAAGTGAGATCGTTATCGGCTTCGACGACGGAGGAAATCAAGCTCCGATGAGTGAGTTTGAATCGTGAATTTAATTTGTGAAGTGTGGCCCCACCTATGTGCTGAGCTGATGACGTGGCATCACGAGGGAAAAGGTTTAAAAAAAAAGTATTTGTCTGAGCCCGGGTTCGAACCGGGGACCTCTAGTGTGTGAGACTAGCGTGATAACCGACTACACCACCCAGACGTTTTGTTTACCTTTATTCTATTTTTATATTCAACTAAATTAGTTAACGAAGTGTAGTAGTCCTACCAATTAAAGTCAACAGAATGTTTGCTGTTTCGTTTTTACCTCGTACCACATCGTGCCGTCTTATTCTCCACATTTCTCTGCCACCTCTCCCGCACTACGGCTCCATCACCATTACCAGCTCAGCTGCATGTTACGTTCTCTTTTCCGAGAATCTCGGAGGGTTTTCGTTTTTTTTATATTTCTCACTTTTTCGCCGTTTTTCAGATTTGTTCGTTAAAGAAAGAAGAGATATCGACATGGCAGCTCCAGGTTTTTAGCTTCATCCTCACTTAGCTAGAGATATCTATTGATCGAGCGAGCTCTCACATTGTGTGTTTGGTTACAGGAGGCCATAATGGAGATTCGTATGAGGAAGCATTGGCTGCTTTATCTTCTTTGAGCATGAAGCGAAGTCATGCTGATAATAGCGACATAGGAGACCGCTTCGAGATTCTCTATGATTATCTCAAGGTTAATTTCTCTCTTACAATATTTTACATTCTTTTTTTTTGGTCCTAAGCTGAATATTATGTAACGGTCTTCCTAATACATTTGCATGCAGATACTTGACCTGGAAGAAGAAGACATGTTAAAGATGAATGTTATCCATGTCGCTGGAACCAAAGGAAAGGTATACCAACTTAAATTTCTAAGGATGCTTAATAATTAATAACAGATAGTAATCTTTTTTTTGTAAATTAAGTTATAACAGAAAGTAACCGTTATGTCGTTATGTGAACCCTTTTGATGAAAGTGATTTTATTGTTGAGTTATCTGATGATCCAGCAGCTAACGTTATTCTCTTTCTTTTTATCTTGGCTTGAAAGGGATCCACATGTGCCTTCACTGAGTCTATATTACGAAACTACGGCTTCCGAACTGGACTCTTGACTTCACCTCACCTCATTGATGTCCGGGAAAGATTTCGCTTAGACGGGTAATGTTTCTCTAACTTTGTTGGACATTTTGAAAAAATATATATATATAGTTGATTGTCATTGGCTGATGTGTTATATTGCTGCAGTGTGGACATAAGTGAGGATAAATTTTTGGGTTATTTCTGGTGGTGCTATAACCGGCTTAAGGTAATGTTTGCAACAGAAAAAAAAGGTTCAGTTATTTGAATCTGTTTTTTTTTTTTGGATTTCTTCTTTTTTTTTTGTATTTTTTTCGCTGTGTATTTTCTTGAATGTGTAGTAGTTATCTTCTATGTTGATTGTCATTGGAACTATTTTCCGTGTATTATTTCGGTTTCTTGAATGTGTTCTTGTGGTATGAGAACTTCATGATAAAAGCTAAAGTAGTGTGCATAGTTGCAAATGAAGATGGATGCTAGCCAGCTTTACTTTGTTGACGACTATGTGATTTGCATCCAGGAGAGAACTAATGAGGAGATACCAATGCCTACATATTTCCGCTTCCTTACGTCCCTAGCTTTTAAAATATTTGCTGCAGAAAAGGTTTGATGCCAATTCTATACATACCTTAATTGAATATTTTTTTTACGAAGTGACAAGATAGATGCGAAAACATCTTTTTCTTTATTTATATTGCTCTTTGCTTCTTTATGCAGGTAGATGTTGCTATATTGGAGGTTGGATTAGGCGGGAAGCTTGATTCCACCAATTCAGTACGTTTGACGTTTTCTCTCTCTGCTGAGATGCTATTTTTTTCTCTATATAGAACTAAGTGTATGGTTCATTAGGACTAAGTTTCTGATCGTACTGAAAGATGGATTACTTTCAGGAACTCTGTAGTAATTAAGCCTTTTCTTTCACCAAATTAAGTTCTCATGCAAGATTCATTGCTGACATGTTACAGGTTCAGAAACCTGTGGTATGTGGTGTATCTTCTCTTGGATATGACCACATGGAAATTCTAGGTTTGTAACTGGAATCCTCTTATGCATGCCATGCCAGTGCTGCTGTGAAAAATGTTATCATTGTCGACATCTCTAGTTACATCAAATCTATGTCTACATTAAATGGGCAAAAAGCATAGGTTTTTTAGTAACGTTCCTTTTGTTAATATACTATCATGTTTTCTGATCATGTGGGTGTGTCACAGGTGATACACTTGGCAAAATTGCTGGTGAGAAGGCTGGAATTTTCAAGGTGGCTATATATAACTCTGGAATCAATCCTTTTTGGAAACTTAGTAATACTATCCACAGTTTGCTTACTCTTTCCTCTTGTTTATATTTCAGCTTGGAGTTCCAGCTTTCACAGTACCCCAGCCTGATGAAGCCATGTGCGTCCTTGAGGAGAAAGCTTTGGAGCTAGATGTACGCCCAATCTTAGATATTGAACGCTATGGTCATTAAATTTGGCAGAAAGTGTTTATGTGCTACTTTGTTGATTGTAGAATTTCAGGTTAAATTAATAGTATATGTTTTTGGAGAAGCTTTTTGATCATCATAATGACAGGTGAATCTCCAAGTGGTGCAGCCACTAACCGCAAGGCACTTAGGAGGTCAGAAACTTGGACTTAATGGGGAGCATCAATATCTAAATGCTGGTCTAGCAGTTACGCTTGCCTCTACTTGGCTTCAGAAAATTAGTAAACTTGAAGTTCCCAATCTGAATCAGAAGGTAACTGATCCTTGTTTACTTCTTAGCTTTGTATCAAGGCCCTCCTCTTCTTATTTGTAAATTTCTCCTTCTTTCCACTTGGGTTTAGAGTATTCTTCCAGAGAAATTCATCAAAGGGCTAGCTACAGTGAGTTTGCAAGGACGAGGACAAGTTGTCCCTGATCAGTTTATTGAGTCTCGGACATCAGGAGATTTAGTATTTTATCTGGATGGAGCTCACACTCCAGAAAGCATGGAAGTATGCGCCAAATGGTTTTCATCTGCTGTTAAAAGACAGAGTTCAGAACATTTGGTTAATGGCTCCTTCTCACAATCTTCTCATGATCAATTTTCAAGAGAAGAAAACTGCCAACAGGTAAGGAGACAAGGGGTTTCTTGTTTTGTATTGGATAAAAGATTCAGTGAATTAAGAGCATGTGGCTTCTTTGCAGATATTGCTGTTCAATTGCATGTCAGTTCGGGACCCAAATTCGCTGCTTCCACATCTAAGGAATACATGTGCAAACTACGGTAAGTTTTAGAGCCTTGTGTCTTAGTTTGTCACACAATGTCCTTGGAAGACACAAATTGAAGAAATGTAGAAACAAAACATGCGTAGGTGTTCATTTCAAGAAGGCATTGTTTGTACCAAACGTGTCGGTGTACCAAAAAATCGGTACAGCAGCCGATTTGCAAGAGAATGATCCACAGGTTGACTTGTCATGGCAGTTGACACTCCAGAAACTGTGGGAAAGCCTTATCGACGGTGAAATAGGTAGTGAAGAAAACTATGTAGGCCTTAAATCTTTCTTATCCATATATCTCTCAACTCAATCTTTTTTGGTAACTGGGAACGCAGGAGAAGAAAATGGTGAAAGTAGTGGGAACAGTGAGGTGTTTACTTCACTCCCCATGGCAATAAAATGGCTAAGGGATAGTGTACACGAGAGTAGCTCAACCACACGTTTCCAGGTATAACTCAAACCCTTTTCTATTCAATATTCGTTGTCTCACTATATCCAAGTGTCTCAAGGACTATGTATGTGTGTGCAGGTTCTTGTAACCGGTTCGTTACATCTTGTAGGCGGTGTACTGAAATTAATCAGTAAGTGAAGAAAGCAAACACATAACATCATTATTCAAGTTGCTTAATACACCAAACTAAATCTTATTTGTACTATTTTGATTTCACTTTCCTCTAGAATTTATTTTCTTTAATCAACAGCAAATTGTCATGGGAACAGGTTCATAAGTGCTACACAACTAGCTTGTTTTACTTCCCTTCAGATATAAGGACAAAACTGTGCACGAGTCTTGTGGTCAATGACCTTATTAGACAAGTATTTGGTATCAATACTAATATTGTTTCATATGCCTAAAAGATAGTTTATAACGCTTCATCTCCTAGCACTATGTATTATTATTGATCAATGTCACTTCAACACAATGAACAGAGCTATGACAAATGGGGCAGGCAATCCTGACTTTGTCTAAGCGAAGAAAAAATGCAACTCATGTTGAAACTATGATTGCAAACTTTGATAAACTAACCAAAACTTTAGTATCATTACAACCATCATCATTAACCTTCTTCAAATCATCAAGACATAACCCACTTCTACATCCACAACTACATCTTAATTTAATCATGATTGTCTCAATCTGCCAGGGAAGCATTCCTGATGGGCATGCAGTGGTGGCAAAGACGGTGCGGTATCGGAGTCTAAAATTAGGTCCACGACAATGTTGGTTGCATACCGTATGGAAAAAAGGCCATACAAAATGAAGATGATGATCAAAAGAGTGAATTCTACATATCAAATAAAAATATGATATAGCATAGATATATATAGTCGTAATAATTATTCAATTAAGTTGGTTGCATACATTTTACGTTTTCATAACGAAACGGCTTTATCCTTGCAACAATATTATTAGAGAACGGAAATAAACAATTATTGCACTTATTTGTTAACAAAGGGCTTGGCCTCATAACACTTGATAGAGAAACCGTATTAACCTAGGCATTGCTCTTAAACCTTGGAACAGGAACCAGCTTGAGAGGGTACTTCTTTGCGACAACGAATTGGACAATCTCCTCCATGTTAAGCTCTTCAGGTTTAGAGCCATCAGGCATCTTCCAGTCATATCGGTAGAGAAGATTCGCCATAATCTCCTCGAGCAACGCGTTACCATAAGCCATACCGGGACAATTCCTACGACCAAAACCAAATGGTGCGTACCCTTTGCTCCCCATGAGTTCGATGTTCTTGTCTAGGAATCTCTCAGGGACAAAATCTTCAGGATTTTCCCAAATTTTAGGGTCACGTTGGACAGCAAACAGATTCACCAGTAGTTTGGTCTTTGGAGGGATGTCGTAGCCGCCAACTTTGATCCACTTTGATGATGTCTCCCGTGGAACTGTTCCCGCAGGGTGCAGCCTCATTGTCTCCTTGATTACACATTTTAAATATTGCATTTGATCAATTTCATTGTTGGTTATCTTAGATTTGGTCCCAACTATGCGTTGAACCTCTTCTTGTGCTTTCTTCATAACTTGGGGATGCTTGATGAGGTCGGCCAGTAACCACTCTAGCTCCAAGGCTACAGATTCTACAGCCGCCACAAATATACCCTACATTTGGAACAAGAACAAGTAGATATCTAATTTTTAGACAAGAGATAATCTGAAGACATAAATAATTGATTATAGGCATATGATATTATATATCTTTTTGATCTAATAACTTGATAAAAAGATGGAAACAAATGGAAAGTTACTCATGTTGTTTCACATTGTTAAAAGTGTGTCATTAGTCCACATTTCCAATGTAATTTTACATATTTAATCTCTTACTATTTTAATTAGCCGATATATTTTCATTTAAGTCATTTTTATTTAATTAATTATATAATAAATAAGTGTATAGTAGTATATTATGTAATTTTTAGAAAATCTGTGTGAATATGTCAAAATGACATTTTTGTAAAACGCATGCAGTACATGTCTAGAGTAATTTATAATCAAATATATTTGTAGATGGTGTATGTTCGATATTTTGTAAATATATACAGTAGTGCATAAATATATCAAAATTATATAATTTTTTTTTCATAGAATTCTAAGAATGTGCGTACACACCTCCAGTATTTATCAGTCGATTGCAAATAATAGATAGACAAACCTGCATTATTGCTTTGACGTCATAGTCAAGCTTGTCGTTGTCTCGTTGATGAAGAAGAACATCCACGAAGCTCTCCTTCTCTCTCTCACTGATGAGAGTCTCCATAATACCATCCAACTCCAAGTAAGTACTCTTTAAAAGAGTTTTGAAACCCGTGAATCTATCCATCCACGCTAAGATCGGAAACAAATCCTCGACGCAGAAAGATCCCAAGAGCTTCTTGAACTTGACATCCCAATTCAAGAAGATCCGCGTCGCATTCTCGAGCCCTTTCTTCTCTTCCTTTCTGTAGCTACCCGTGTACGACCTATGAACGACATTGCTAACCACGGTGTTGAACATAGCGGACATGTCGATCTCTTCACCTTTTACGCTCGATAAATGAATAGTCTCCAACATACTCGAGATCTCTTCATCTCTCAACATCTGAAACCGGTTCACGACGTTCTTACTCATCAGATGAATTGCACTGATCTTTCTTAGCTCCTTCCAGTGGTCTCCATAAGGATGGTACACCAAGTCTTGACCATTACCCATTAGAGGATGAAGGCAAGTGTTGGTGGGTCGATTTGAGATGGTGATGTCGTGGTTCTTGGTGATCTCTTCGAGAGCATCAGCAGACGAGACAATGAGGTACCGAGTGGTTCCAAGGTCCACGAACATGAACGGTCCATGTTCGAGTGAGAGGTCGTGGAGTGACTTGTGTGGTAGGTTACCTATTTGGTGAAGGTTTCCAATGAGCGGAAGTTTTGAGGGAGACGGAGGAAGGTTTAGCTTTTTTGATTTGATCTTATTTTTGACAATTGCGAAGAATAGAATTGGGAGTAATGCGAAAAGAGTTAGAAGGAAAAGGTTTGAGTTGAAGATAGTTTGCTCCATGATTCTAAGGTTAGAGTTCACTTTCTGTTGTGATCACTTGTTTTATTATCTAACCTAGGCGTCTATTTATAGTAAATTAATTAGGATCACTAGTTCCCAAACCCCCTAGAATTGTCAAATCAAGTGTGTACTTAAATGGAAATTAATCAAAGTTAGCACGCTAATTGTCGACTATCCAAACTAAACACTTGAATGTATTGAGTTTGACTTGTCATCCTACGAAATTAGGGCACCAAATTTTTTGTTCGTTATGCTATTTACGTTGCTTACGTACAAGTTTTACTTGTCATACTGTTATGTTAAATCCGTACGTACAACTTGTAATGGCCTGTTGATTAATCACATGACTTGTTAAGATATACGCCCATTGATTAATCTTTAGTGATGTGACCTATTTGCCAAATATTATTTGTTTTTCGCCTAACCCGTGGACAATCGTCCCATAAAGTTTGAAATATTTCTAGAAGTTTTTTGGACGATTCAAAGGGGAAAATTATTACAATGGTCTATTCAAAATCTAGGATGTCGTTATAGTTTGGATATACATTGATTTGGTTCAGTTTAATTGATTAGACTGGTAATTAGTTATCCTATAATTTCCTAAACATATCAGTAATTATCTATATTACATTAATACCTACTTCGTTGAGATTTGGTTGGATATGGATGTGGATACCTCATGTGAACTTGTTTCCCTTCCGCAAGTGTTAAGAGCGAAGTGTGATTTTTCTTCTTCTCCTCTAAGGCAATAACAAGATAAATACAAAAAGTTAGTTTAAAGGTTTTTGAATTCTCCCACGCAGTCTCTTATTTACAGCAGAAGTTGATTTCAAGTTGGTTTTACTGTCGTGCTCTTCTTCTATTTTCACTATGTTTTCAATATCAATGAAATTTCCACGGAAACAGGCAATGTATCCCAAGTAATGGCGGCAATCCTAGACTTTCGTAACCTAGGATTTTTGGACGTATATGATCGATTTATAGTGCTTGGCGACGTACTATATTACACATATACGTCACTAAAGAAAAGTTTTCTTAATAAGAACAGTCTTAACATTCAGACATGACATGTTTATTTTAGAAAAATGTAAAGAAAATGTTATTTACCTGAAAGTGATTTACAATAATGTATATCCATATGAGACCAAAACGCATAAGAAATCATGTTGATTTTTAACAAATTTTAGGTGGGCATATGGTTAGAGACACTCAGACACGTGGGATGCATGCAGTATAAACTTGCTGGAGTATATGATTATCCGATTGTATTTGCATGTCACATTGTCACGTTAACATGGCACTGTAGATACGTTTTGCATCATATAATTTGCAGGGTCGTCCGAGCTATGTGCTTTTGGGTCTATTATGCTCGTCAAAATAATTACTATTCTAATTACAGTTTGAAAAAAACAATCTGGTATCCTGCCTCCTACCAAAGTGGTTCCAAACAAGCAGCGAGTGTTCATAACAATATACATTATTGGCTGGAGTATGTTTCGGTCACTAAACGTTGGGAGAATCTAGATGTTAAATTTTATCTCCAGTGATCAGCGAGATTTGACTCAGATCCGTATTAAGACCTAAACTCCTTTGAGACGCTGAACCATCTTCGCTTGGTTATTTCTGTCAAGTTTCTATTAAATTAAAATTTCTAATTATATAATTTTATGATCATTTGTATTTTTAACAAAAATAAACCATTAATTAAAATTTTTAGTGTGTGGCTTTTAATATATTTAATAATTTATAATATTTCTTGAAAATTCAATGTAAATTTCAAATTAA
>OVBX01007028.1:0-11232 GCA_900406325.1 Erucastrum elatum
TTGTCTGAGAAAACTATTGAACTCTCATATATACC
This sequence comes from Erucastrum elatum, assembly GCA_900406325.1. Lineage (NCBI taxonomy): Eukaryota > Viridiplantae > Streptophyta > Magnoliopsida > Brassicales > Brassicaceae > Erucastrum > Erucastrum elatum. The sequence continues at coordinate 36 of OVBX01007028.1, forward strand.
CCCACAAAAAATCCCCAATAACAGTTAAGTCTTTAGATGTTAATATTTGCCTTTTAACTAAATCCAAAACTAGTTTCTCAAACACCTAAAATCTTTCAGAAAACAAGAATCATCAATACATCTTGGACCATATAAAAAATATAGACCAAAGTAGCAGGATCAACTAGCTTTTAATGCTTGCATTCCAAATCCAGAAACGCAAAGGAAGAAAGGGTACATACTCAATGACCGTTGCCTGCATGTGGCTGGGAGCCATAGACTGAGTGATAAAGAAAAAGTCAACACTGAAAGCAAATTCACCCAGAGAACTAAAAAGACTTCTCAATTGATTACCCATTACGATCGTTCCCAAAATGCTTCAAGAAAAACTCTACGCGATGGCATAAAAGGAGGCTAAATTCGAAAAAAAAAAATCGAAACTTTAAACCACAAACTTGACGATTCTTATCGAAAATCCACAACTTTTGGAGCTAATGAAAATAACACTGTACAATTTTGGGTGGGGGAAGTTTCTTCTGAGATGCGACAAAAAACAAAAAGGCCTTTTTGAAAATTTTAGCCCATATCTTTTGGATTCATAATCGTGAATGGCCTTGCAGTTTTGGACCGAAGAAGAGGGTAAAACTGTTAAAAGGATATTAATTTTTGCATTATCATATGTTTGAACAGAAATGAAACTTGGTCCAATTCTGTTACGTGGCGGATCTACTACGATGCTAATGTTTGTTAGTTAACATGACACCTCAACTGGTTAGTCTCTGTGCTCCCTCAGATTCGCAGCAAGAGTGAATCCTCCTCGTGAGATCGGAACCGCACACGTCAAGTTAAGAATCTGTTTTTAACATTTTCACCAAAAAAAAATTAACAATCTGTTAATTATGTTTGTAACTAAATGTGCTCACTAGTCTTGCTTTATAAGTCTGTATGTAGCTTGTATCTGATCCTCTTCCGCTTGATTTCGTTTCACTGTTCATCATCATCTTCATCACTTTCGTTCGTATCCATCACCTCGTGATTGTATCGCGTTCTTTTGTTTTCTTGAATCAAGCTTCGATCTCATTGATTTGAGCTTTGATTTCTTCGTTTCTAAGTTCTTCTCTTCGATTCAAGTTGATATCATCGATTCTCAGCTCAGATTCTTTGATTTGAGTGATTTCAGAATCGTTCGTTTCCGATCGTGTTTCATTCCGATCGCATTTTCTTGTTTCCGATCAGAGTTGATCGTGTTATCCAATCGATTGTGGAATCGATTGTGTTTCTCCACCGATTGTGTTTCTCCACCGGCGGAGTTCGTTGTGCGGCGTCTGTTGCGGCGGAGTTCGATCTGTGTTGGAGCTTTGCGGCTTTGTTCCACTTGATCTCATCATTGTCAGAGTTGACAATTTGTTTACGCCTTTGTGCGATTCCGATCAGTGTTGATCGCGTCTTCTTCGATCAGAGTTGATCGCTCATAGTCATAGTTGGCTATTTCTTTTGGATCAGAGTTGATCCGTGGTTCTTGTTCAGCTTTCTTTTTGGGTCAGAGTTGATCCGTTCTTGAGCTGGATTATGTTGCAGTTACATTGTTTCTTCTGGAGCAGAGTTTGATTCTTCTCTTTGTTGGTCAACGGAGCTGTTTATTCAAAGCGATTCATCATCATCATCTCATTCGTCTTTGACGTCATCATCTCTGTTTGATTCAATGGCTTTTGCTTATACTTCGAAACTGGTTCTAGCTTGTTCTTTGGCTGACTCATCCCTATCAGCTTTCCTTCGTGAAGCAACCTCCAAGATCAAGTGTGATTTTAGTTACGGTTCTCTTTCAAGGCCACCAGAGAGTTATGTCGTCTCCTGCTCATGGTGCATAGATAGTGATCTCAGAGATGGATTCTGGTTCAATCTTAGAAGTATGATCAAGATCCGTATTCAACTTCAAGATGCTTCAGGTCTGAGTTACTTCTTCACTTCTCTTGTATTAAGGAATCAGGCCTTACTTTATGCATCTCGAGATTCTGATTCTGAAGTTAGATATCAGTTGGCTTGTGGTAAAAGAGATGATATCTTTGGATATGCTCATAGACAGGGGAAGTTTTGGATAACAAGTCATGAGCAGAATCATTCGTGTGATATATGCAGACGGTTCTTAGAACCATGTGAAGTTGCTTGTTATGCATTTATGCATTTCGTCTTCTTGAGTTGTGCAGCTGGTCTGGTGATGTGGGTGCATTCTGAAGAGTTTAGCATGTTAGCTGGTGTTGATAAAGGCAGTCATGTACCGCAGTTGCTTTCAGCTCACGTTCTACATGGCCATGCTTGTCCCTTCAACGAGTTGCATCTAAAGAGTTCTCAAAACAGTGGAGGTCTTTTGTCTGCTGATTCTCTCTATCTCAAGCTACTTATTACTTTGCAAGTGCAGAGATCTTCCACTGGTCTTCTATTGAAACAGCTGAAGCAATATATGCTTGCATCGCTTGTTTCACATCTCTCTGCTGCTTCTGGTTTTCTGCACTTTCTGAAGAATGATTCAAGATTTATCTCAGTCTATTGGCTATCTAAGCAGCATGATGTGGTTTACGGAAGATCAGAACAAGAAGTTGAATTTACTTCATTGACTACTGCTTCTTGGAAAGTGGATTGGTTCTACGATCTTCTGTATGATCTTCACATATATTTGGTCGCCTCTGTTTTATTCTTCTGTGATGATCAAGCAGCTTTACATAGCCTTAACAGGCTAGTCTATCAGGAGCTGCTGTTGCAACAGAGTTGGACTCAAGTCATTTCACAGAGACAGAGCAGTATGCTTCTAGTTTGTTCTCGTTGGTTCAGGTCTATTCTTGATTTCCTGTATGGTTCATTGCCAAGACCACCAGATGAGATACTTGATATCAGTTTCAGTCCCCTTTGATTCATATGGTGTTCTTCATGTCCAAGATGTAATGGCTTACATCTTGAGGGGGGAGTATTAAGTATCATGATGTGGTTTAGATTAATAGTTTAGTTAACCGGTTTGTACCGGATGGTTTAGTTGTATATATAAACACTTTGTAGATCAACATTTACAATTAACAGAAACAGTATTTCATTTCCAAATCCTCTCGTGTTCATCTTCTTCATGAGAGCTGAGTTTCTGTTCAACTTCAATTCATCTAATAACCTAAAGAGTTTTTTTTCTCCACTTTCATCTAGTACCAGGATGATTTATGTGTTAAGAACAATACAATAGTGCTCTAAAATCTTAAAAATCGACAAGTATTATAGATAAATAAAAGCTTGCTAATCATATTGTATTTGTTTAAGTATAGTAAAGCTATACGATATCTATAGATTATCGGTTTTATAATTCTTTTGGAGCAAGACTTACTGCGGTATATATATACTGGTACTCTTGAACAAAATGTAAAACTTCTATTTTATTACGTAGTGCTTATTACATTAGCCTCAAGCTACAGTTACACTTTTATTTCTTTGATAAAAACACACGATGACTGCGTGGTTGTTAAACATACTTCAACAACCCACATTAATGATGATCATCGTGTGATAACACTGGATTTAGTAAGGAGGGAAGAAAGGGATGGCAATGAAGGGACATGTTCCAACTCGTTGCATGTTGCAAACGTTAGGCAAGTTCTTAGCGATCTGGTAGATGCGGGTCGACTGGAATGGTCCGTGCTGTCCCTGGAGCCTAACTGCTTTGGCTGCTTGTTTCAAAGTAGGGCAAACGCACACTTGGTCTTCCTGGTAAAGCTCGTTACAGCATTGCTGGCGTAGCGAATGACCTTGCTGAGGACCCCATTGGTTTTCGCTGAAGGGTGATCCCACAAGTTGCTGGCGGATCCATCGCTGGCAAGCTACTAGGTGTTGCTCTTGCTGAAACTCCCTCTGGCACTTCTGTGGTGGACCGAATGGGCCCATTTGGTTGTCTTCGTCATCCAATTCGACGACGGTGCGGTAGATGGAGGCGTTGGTGAGGAGGACGCAGAAGGCAAGAGTTGCGCATACGAGGAAGATCTTGTTGGCCATTTGCTATTTGTGTGTGTTTCTCTTGTGTTTTGGTTTTTGAGTGAAGAGTGAAGCAAAGAGTTGGGTGGTATTTATGGACAAGAGAGGTGGTATGCATGGAGATCACGTGTAACATTGCATGCATGTATGTGTGTGTTTTGTGAGAGAGAGAAGCTACAAAGTTGTTGTCAGGATTAGGTGTTGGGAACTCGAATGTAGAGGAATGACAAGTGATGAAGAACACCTGCAAGTTGATCTTGTCTTGGAGTTTAATACTTGAGATTAAAGCCTTGGTGAAAACGGTATAAGAATGATCATCGTGAATACTCAATATAATAGTTACAGAATCAAAACATTCCCCTCATAATGATATTATATTTCATCATGTTCCTCTTTTTCATTACCGACCCTGACCATATCAGTACACTCATTATAGGATTGGATATGTTAGTTTAATAGGATTTTGGTTGTTTAGAATTAAATGCCTTGTTATAACATATATTTAAAATTTGACCTGAAATTTTGTTTTATTACCGTCAGGTGGTGGTTCTCGATAATACGGAATTTATAACTACATATATATTGACAATTCATTGCATTTTGATTAAATTATTTCGAGACTAAAAATCTATCATGAGCCATCCGAACTATATACTAAATTTTAATTACGGCAACCATTTATTTGTTTGCGAGAGAGAGAAGGCCTTAGGTGTTCGAAGTGATTGACAAGTGATCAATATAACACAATCAGTTTTTAACATCTAGACCCAAAAACAGGGACGTCTCAAACTATATAGAGACCCTCTTCAAAAAATAAAAAAGGCCACTATATAGAGATCCTGTTCAAAAAATAAAGAGTCCCTTTTTAATAACCTAAAATAATTTATATATTTTTCTCTGATAAAATATTGCTATAATACAAAATAAATATATCAGTCTAATTTTTCATCTAAATAATGCCACTCTTCTAACTTTTTTTGATGCAAAATCATCGATCAAATCATGAATAAATAATAAAACAATAGAATCTAGATAGTGGTTAGACAAAATGCTGTAGATTCTTGATTTAATTAGACACGAACTTGGAAATTCTTCTTCTTCTCTTCTCGACACTGCTTAGTTCTTCTTTGTGTTTATAATTTTTTTTTTTGGAAAAGTTGGTTAATATATTATATATTTGTAACCACTAATTAATAATAATTCCCTAAACATAATCAAATTGGAATATTAACTTTCTAAAATTACATCAAATATTAAAAAAATCACCAACAACTATGTTTTACTTTCCAAATTGTTTTGGATATAAATGCTAATCACTTCCTAACTTATTGCATTTTTGTTGGTTATGTTAACAAAATCAAAATTTTAGTTATATGTATATTTACTGGTTAATAAATACAAACAATAAATTTAAATATATGATTTAAATAAATTTAAATGTATGTATATATATGTATATCTGATTTTTTTATAAATATATGATTTTATACTTATAACTATTACTAAAATAAAAACAAATTATGGACCCTCTAAAATTTTGGACCATGTTCGACCATACCACTTGCACGTGCAAAAAGACGCCCTGCCCAAAAACACAACACCAGCAGTCGTCCGCTTCTGCATGCTATGTGTGACTTGTAGCTCATATTCTGACATGTCCGAGTACTGACATCATTTATGGTAGCAATAACAAATACTCGAACATTATTGAGATATATTGGCATATCGATGTTAATTGTTTAAGTTAATGTTAAGTATTTGGATCACCATTTTTACTATCACATAATGATGCAAGTAAACGAGGCTTTGTAATATATGATATTAGTCAACGGTCTTCTAACGTAACGATGATCTGGTTCAGCAGCCGAAGATGAGACATCTGATCTCCTGTTTTTTTCTTTCTGGTTATAGGTTCTTCACTTCTTTCAGAACAGTTAGAGCACCTCCAGCAAGGGGTTGGAGTCATAAACACACGTATATGTGTATGTATATGTTATATATACATATGTAATTGTATGCATATATATATTATATATAATGTGTATTTATGTTACAGATATAGTTTAACGTTTCATAACAAAACAGAAAAAGGAGAACAGTTCTGATTTTAATAAGAAAGACAGAATCAGTAATTAGCTGTCAGTGGCATTTATAAGTTGAACCAATTACTTGAGAATCGTAGACAAAAGAAAAAATACTCGGTGTGACAGATGGTTATAATTATAAATAACATGGTTTTAATTATTGATCTTGAAGTCTTACTTAGACATTATATCTCCGAGTACTAGTTTATCATGTTCATTAGGCTACTGCTTAAATGTGAATCGGTTAATTGTTTTTCTTTGGCGTATCCGTCTATCACTTTTATTTTACTTTAGAAAGCAGCAATGGTGAAAACAAAAAGAAACTTCTCTTTTATTCAGGTCTACGGAAAAGTGCTAATTACATTAGCCTCAACCATCTTATTAAAATTACAACTTTTGTATAGAATACACACGATGTGCGTAGTGTTAATATACATCAACAACCACACTCATCACCGTGGCATATACACTCCCGAGTGTTACGTTTGGAATCTAGTAGTATGGAGGCTGGAAAGGCATGGTCTTCCTGAAGGGACAAACGCTAACTTGTGGAATTTGGCAAATGTTAGGCAAGTGCTTAGCGGTCTGGTAGATACGTCTCACTACTTGGGGTTGTCCCTGTTGGATCTGGAATCTAACGGCTTTGGACGCTTGTTTCAAGGTTGGGCAGACGCAATCTGGCTCTTCCTGGTGAAGCTCGTTGCAGCACTGCTGGAGAAGAGGCGGTCTCTGCTGGTTAGAGTTCACCATGTCGTCTTCGAAGGCCAACTCATCCTCGAGGGCCCAAGGACCACGACGGGCTTGCATTGCTTTCTTGTGGAGCCATTGTTGGCAAGCTCTCAGGTGCTGTGATTGCTGAAACTCCCTCCTACATTTCTGTTTTCCGCCGAATGGGCCCATTGGGTTGGTGGTGTCATCGTCTTCCAACTCAACGACCGTGCGGTAGATGGATGCGTTGGTGAGGAGGAAGAAGAAGGCGAGAGTTGCGGAGACGAGGAAGAGCTTGTTCGCCATTTGTTATTTGTGTATGTTCTTTTGTTTTAGTCTGAATGAAGAGTGAAGGTTTGGCTGGTATTTATAGATTAGAGAGGTGTTCTGCATGGAGATCACGTGTGTAACATACTAACATTGCATGCATGAGTTTGTTTGTTTGTTGTTGTGTGGGAGAGAGAGAATCTATAAGGATAATATGGTGGCGATTAGGTGTTGGAAACTTAAATGTGGTGGAGTGACAACTCTCCGCGTCTACATGCATGTGTAGCTCATATCCTGACATGCCATGCCAACCATTTTAAAAATGAAGGTTGAAACTGTACTTTGAATAAAATTAAGCCCCTTATAATTTGGTTTCAGTGGATGGATGAAGAAGTGATCACTACGAGCATATTGAAAGAGTTGATGTATAATAAGATTCTAAAATTCATTTAAACAATAGAGTAATAAAATTAGAAACACACACTTAAAAACGAAGAAAACACGTTATAGGAAAGAGTTATTATAACCAATAGGATTTATTTATTTCAAATTTGACATTTTTCAAAAAATGGAAAGAAAATATTGAAAAATTATATTACGTTTTAAAAATAATAAAAAAGTAAAAAGAAATAAAAATAATACTAATTGCAAAAAAAATAATACCACAAAAAAACACTAAACTCTAAATGTTAAACCCTAAACTTTATTAAACCCTTAGATAAATTCTAAAAATTTGATTTAAAAAAAACTATTTATAACACAATCAACAAAAAACTATACCCTAAATCATAATCCTAAACCCTAAACCCTTGGATAAATCTTAAACTTTAGGTAAATCCTAAACTATTGGATAAATTTTAAACTTTTAAATTTAAGATTTATCCAAAGTCTTAAATTCTTTTTTTAGATTAAAAATTCTTGTTTTTGGTGATTTTTATAAACTTAAAAACTATATTTTGAAAATATTTTTTTTTCTAGATTAAAAAATTATTGTTTTTTGTGATTAGTATACTTTTCATTTAATTTTTTTTGAGTATAATATAATCAGATAATATTTTGTTTCTTTTTTTAAAAGATACTAGATCTTAAATGATACAATTCTATTGGTTGGTGAACCTAGAGGTTCACCCTAGGGGTGAACCCAAAAATAAGTTTATAGGAAATACCGAAATCCTAATCTTTATTAAACCCTAAATGTTAAACCCTAAACTTTATTAAACCCTATTACAAAAAAAATAATACCACAAAAAAACACTAAACTCTAAATGTTAAACCCTAAACTTTATTAAACCCTTAGATAAATTCTAAAAATTTGATTTAAAAAAACTATTTATAACACAATCAACAAAAAACTATACCCTAAATCCTAATCCTAAACCCTAAACCCTTGGATAAATCATAAACCTTGGGTAAATCCTAAACTATTGGATAAATTTTAAGCTTTTAAATTTAAGATTTATCCAAAGTCATAAATTCTTTTTTAGATTAAAAAGTCTTGTTTTTGGTGATTTTTATAAACTTAAAAAATATTTTTTGAAAATATTTTTTTTTTCTAGATTAAAAAATTCTTGTTTTTTGTGATTAGTATACTTTTCATTTAATTTTTATTTTGAGTATAATATAATTAGATAATATTTTGTTTCTTTTTTTAAAAGATACTAGATCTTAAATGATACAATTCTATTGGTTGGTGAACCTAGATGTTCACCCTAGGGGTGAACCCAAAAATAAGTCTATAGGAAATACCGAACTCATCCAAACATTTCTATGCAATATACGTGATTGCCTCAATTGTAACCATCGAGATTCAAGTTGCGAAAGAAAGAATTATTAACTTTATAAATTACGTTAAAATAGTAATCTACTATAACTAGTTGTATAATTATTGGAAATTTAATCAACCAACAGAAAAACAAATGTTAAACAACATATATAACTATCACACACAATTTGATATCTTAATTACATGTTTAACTAAAGTTAAACATGATATAACAATCATTTCTCGCGGAATTTTGGCGATAAAAACAAGTTCAACGACATCACCTAATACACTGCGATGGCTTCCAGACAGAGGGGGAGTTTACACTGTCAAAGACAGGGTATGGGATTGGTATGACTTCCAGAAGGGAAGTGGAAGCTGATTCTGACTCTGTGCATTGGATACAGCATGTCTGGAATGTAAAAACCATTCCCAAGTTAGAGGATTTTATATGGAGAGTTCTAAAAAAAACTATATCAGTGAGCTCCAATCTTCAAAGGAGAGGTTTCTTAAGTTTTAACTGTAAAAGATGTGGAGCTGCAGATGATGATTTACACGTGCTCCTAACCTGTTCACTAGCGGAGGAAGTATGGCGCCAGGCTCCGATTTCTGAAAGACCATCTGCCGCGATAACTTCAGTCGCGGAATTTATCAAACAGGGGAGTGGATTTTTAGCGCTTCCACCGACTGGTTTAAATTCTCCTTTTTGGCCTTGAGTGTTATGGAATCTGTGGAAGGTCAGGAATAAATTTGTCTTTAAAAATAAAGATTTTACAGCACAAGAGATCATTAACAAAAGCATCCAAGATGCTAAGGAATGGAAGGATGCTCAAGTAAGCTAAGTTAATGTCTCTCCTATGTCTACTTTCGCGAATGCTGGTTTGCGACGATCGGAGTGTGCTCCTCCCTCTTTTCCGGTTGGTGTCCTTGTGTGTAAAGTTGATGCAGCGTGGGATGCTACAACTGGAAGATGCGGGGTTGGAGGAATTTTCTCGGGAGTGGATTGTCATGTTTTTCCTACAATGACCGAATGTTTCGGTCATGTTTCATCAGCTCTAATGGCAGAAGCCTTAGCTGTTCATAGCACGGTGTCTCTGGCCGTTTACTCAAACGTCAGATCCCTCTCTCTGAACAACTTGTTGAAAACATGAGGGCATCGACCTGAACTGTTCGGAATCATGTTTGATATCTATCACTTTCTCCCTTTCTTTGATGCTATCTCTTTCGATTTTATTTCTCACAATTTTAATTCCGATGCTGATTCCGTGGCAAAATGAGCGCTTGCTTTGTATGCTCTGAACTCTGTTTCTGGAGTCTAGACTCTTTAAAGAAATGCAACTTGGTTTGATAAGAAAAAACAATCATTTCTTGCAAAACGATATCATGTACCAAGGGCGGAGTCAATGTGTGGAAGGTGGGTCAGCCGACCCCACTATTTTTGAAAATTTATTAGTTTTTGCTTAGGAAAAAATTATTTTGACCCCATAACTTTTTTTTTGACCCAGTACGGAACATTTCTGGCTCCACTGCTGTCATGTACTATATGTTAATCAAGTAGCAAAGCTGCGTTTCCAACAAACACCAAGAAATTGGTTAAAGTAGTATTGGGAGACGTATGAAGCCCAAGCCCACGTAGAAGACAAGTATGAAGCCCAAACCCACCGAGAGATTGAAGATATATTTTCCGACCAAAATATCTCCTCACTTCCTCTTGTTACTTCGTCTCCACCAAAACAAAAAGTTCCAGATTTTATCCGAATCTAGGGTTTCTTCTCTCCCTTTCTCTCTTCTCCTATAATCAGATAATCGAATACCCACTTTTCGGATCAGGTATGATTTCTGCGTTTTGGTATGAATATTGGCCTTTGATCTGTTGGTTTATGATCTTTTTGATTTGCTACTGGCTTTGAAAGAGAAAAAAAACGGATCTTGCTTTGGATCTCATCTAGAAATTAAAAATTCAATGATTTTGCATATGGTCACATGTTTTGCTGTACATCATTTTCTGTTATTTTGACTGATATCTGCCTAACTAGGTTCCTGGGATATGATCAATATATTTAATTATTGATGAAGATGTTATCTTCTTCATCTCAATTCTTGTGTTGCTGACGTGGCCTTTATAAGACGTGTGTGTGTTCATTGTTTGTTTCTTTATGCATTTCTTGTTTTGCTTCAACTGTCATCTAAGACGTAGTTGATAATCTTATTACCCATTAACTAGATTGTATATCTTAACACGTTCATTTTTTATTATGTGTGTGTTTTGTTCCCTTCTGAGTGTGCTAAGTTCTTATTGTAACGCTGGTCTTCTTACTCAGGTGTCAGTTTCTTCGTAGTTTGCCCCTCAGATCAACAAAGTTTCATGTCTGAGCTTGATTCCCAGATCCCTACT
>OVBX01007029.1:0-11231 GCA_900406325.1 Erucastrum elatum
CCCATTGAACATCAGCTCGGAACGATGAAAAATCGTGAGATTTGAGCTGATTCGAAGAGGAAATGACGAAGGCGAAGTGAGATTGACGGGGAGATGAGAACCGAGGTCGTCGCCGGAGATGATTCCGGTGAAAAAGACGGTGAAATCAGAAGATCGATGCGGAAGTTCGTTAGAGAGAATGAAAATGAGATAGTTGTTGCTCTGATACCATATTACTAAAAATATCTNCAAAAGTAGTTACATGTGAGTTTATATACAAGTATGAATCGGCCTAAACCAGAGCCAAACCAAAGAATATATACGCTGTTTATAGTATACCAGATTACAATGTGTGAACCAACTATATTGGTTAATACAATCCTACAGAAAGTTTCAGCTTAGAGATCTTAAGCTCAAGTTCGTACACTCTTGGCGATAGATTGTTCTTGTTTCCGCATAGGTCAATCCTAAACCTCCAGTGGAAATATGTTGCTAACCTTAAATAGCGTGCAATGAGAACCAAGTTAACTGATTGTGTACATATGATAGTTCTAGTGTGTAAATAGATTGTCTTCCCCTAAATAGGCAAATATCATACTCAAATCGCAATTTTTCTGTTTTTTTGCGCTGAACTAAAATGTTTTCTTTCACGAAATATTAATATCTCGCCATGGTAGTCTCAGTAAATATTAATCTTCATTTGTTTATTTGATACTGGGGTGTATTTGAGACATAAAAAACCGTTCGTGAATCGTTTTGATATATTTTTTTACAGCAAAAACTGATCTAAATATGTATTACTATATATCGATCATTTAAAAACACTAAAACTCTACCATTTTCTTTTCAAAAAAAAATAAAATAAAACTCTACCATTTATATTTTTAGATTTTAGTTTATGATTTACTGGGATTAGTTTTCAAAAATATATCGTGTTATATATACCATTTATAAGCTGATTTCGGTCAAAGACCTTTGACATTCTATAACCTCCACTATAGTTGACAAAAAATTCCACATTATAAAATAACAGTGCTACGACATTTTTGTTGACGAAAAAACATGAACATTGTCGTATACTTAGCCAGCTTTCATTGTCAGTCTTACTGTAGTTAATTATGTATTTGACTAAATAACTACAGGACGAAATGTCACTAATGTGCAATAAATATATTACGTCTATCGAAGCCAAAAAAAACGTCTCATGATAATCATAAGATTCATAACTAGTCAGTCAGTAGTCGCACGACACCGAAAACACTTATATATACACTTCTGCGATTTGGATGATTAATTAACTATACATCTTAAGTTCCAAAGGTTTTAAATCATGAAAATGATAAAGATGATCATTGTAGTGACGATGGCTATGATGATGGGAACTGCGATGGGAAATATTGTAGATCAGACATGCAAACAGACACCTGACTACACTCTTTGTCTCTCTCTCCTCAACTCCGATCCACGTAGTTCCTCAGCTGACGTCGTCGGCCTCGGTCTCATCCTCGTCGACAAAATCAAGGTCTCTCTTACATAATCTTTCTTTTTTCAGAAACATACTAGTATTTTCTACGCGTGGGTATGATTTTGTAACGATATAAAGTTACGATACCTATATTTTTGTATAGTTATTGTAGCGCCGAAAAATACATACATACATATGCATGACTAATACTATGGGAGTAATAGGCGCATATTTCATCTCAATATACCCAAGACCGGTTCTGGCTATTATTACCAGACCTCTGGGGTTCATAAATTCATAATCATATAATATGAAGACTTCCATGTGTTTATTGTTGTAGGCGCTTGGGACAGAGACTATCGGGCAGATCAAAGTGGCGTACAAAACTAAAGCGATGCTTAAGCGGGAGTTGGATGAATGTAATCTAAGATACAAGACGATTGTAGAGGCCGACGTCAACACAGCCATTATTGCTATCAAAGGAAACCCTAAGTTCGCAGAGGATGCAGTTGTCGACGCTGGCATTGAAGCCTCCATTTGCGAAGGCGGATTTCCCGAAGGCCAATCTCCCTTAACCGATTTGACCCAGAAAATGGACAAGATCTGTGATGTAACCAGAGCCATCGTCCGAATGTTGCTCTGAACAATCCTTTTTAAAATCTTTAAAAAAAACAATCCTTTTTAAAATGTATTAAAATAACAATAACGAGAATAGTACTCGAAGCTGTTATCTTACTATAAAAAAAATATGTTATGGAAGTGATAATTAAGTTGATAAAACCATCGATCTAGACTTGACAAACAGAGTATATATTTCTCGTACCTTGATTTCTGCTAAACTGGTAATACCAACATTCACGGGACACACCAACAATCACGAGGCAGACTGACTAGAGAAGGAAGCCCCACAATATTTTTTTCGGTTATAAGTAAAAAAATATTGAAACCAGATGAAAAGGTAGTGTAGTGTGAAATGTATCATGGTATATACCACACATCTACTTTTCTTCTTTTTTTGGGCCAACAACCACCACATATCCATGTTTACGTGTATGAAAATTAAATTAACATTGATCAGTCAATATGTATACCATACGAATACTCACAACAAAGTTTGTCACGGGTGAAAATGTAAGAACAACTACATAGACCTAATAATCACTAGTAAGCAAATCTATCTAAGCTTCAAACCGATATAAAATGAGTCATATGTGACATTGTGACGAGGACACGTAAAAAGCATCCGTCTTGGTTACTTAAAGAAAAACTTAAAAGAGTTGTAAGCTTTTAACATTTACTAATATGTATATAACAAATTTAAATAGCAACTATATATGTCTAGAAACATAGGTAGCTAGTAGCACTCACAACACACAAGTATTAACTTTAGAGCTATTACACATCAATATTCTTCTCATTTTCTTTTCTAAATTTACCATCGCCGAATATGAAGAAATCCTCCGCCGTCACATCACAACCGTCTCTATACCTCTTTCTACTCCTCCTCTTACCGTTGCAAGCTCAATCCTCCGACGACCTAATAGACACAGTCTGCAAACAGACGCCGTTCTGCGACCTCTGCGAAGCCTGTCTCCGCCCTCTCACTCCTTCACCTTCCGATTCCAAATCTCTAGCCTCCGCAATGGCCAACGTTGTCCTCGGAAACATGACCGATACCTTAAGTTATATCCAATCTCTGATCAGACATTCTCATGATCCCGCGGCGGAACGAGCACTGGCTCAGTGTGCTGAGCTGTACCGGCCGGTAGTCCGGTTTAACATTCCTCAGGCTATTGAGGCAATGCAGCGAGGGGAGTTTGGCTTCGCGTTGTATGTTCTCGGAGACGCCGAGAAACAAACAGATTCTTGCCAGAAACGGATCAATAGTACCATGGCCGACGATGAAAGCTCCGTGGCTCTTACGGCTAGAAACCAGCTGTTTAAGAATCTTTGCGACGTGGCCATTTCCGTGTTTAAATCTCTAATGAATAGCAGTTAAGAATCTTTGTTTCTTTCGCAAGTAATAGTTTATATGTTTGTAATTATTGACACGAACACATTTCTATTTACCATAAAAAAGATAATTAAGCAATTTATAATGCAGTATTCTTACCTTTTTTTTATTTAGTTGAGGAGTATATAGAGTATAATAGTATATGATTATATGGTGACTTATTGGGGCTTTAATATTGGGACCACGAAGCATCCGAAGACAGCAACGCAACAGAAATAATAGACATTTGAAATATACACACACGTGAAATCACATGTTCAATTAGTTTTGCGCAGCATTAAAAGTGGTCTCTAAGCTCAGTGGGAGTGTCTAGATACAGCCACATGGACTCTGTTATTTAAATAATTAATTTCAAAAATCATCACTAGCATGTGATTTCAAGTATAAGAAAACCATACCAATAATGACGATTTCATACTTTTTTACGTTTTGATTTATCAAAGTTTGGATACTTCTGTACACTCGTTAAGAAAAAAAAAACAAAAAAATCATAACTTCTTGATTTACCAAATTAAGTTTGGATACTTCTTTACATTCTTTAAAAATACCAAAAAATCAGTACCCATGTAAAAGGCATAGAGCTTTGTAGAAGCACATGTAAAAAGCATAGAGATAGAGAGTACCATGGTAACTGAATACTACAACACTGGTTTAAGGGTTTTATTATTTGTAACTTCTCTTATTTTTACTTCAAGAAGAATATTACAAAACTATAGTTATTGTTTCATATATAGCCGCAGAGACAGCAGCCGACTTTCCCCAAAACCTTTAGCAGTACGAGTGTATGGTTCACCGACAATCTAAACCGATCAATGGTTTGGATCAACCAGTGATGAACCTGTCCAGTTCTATCCCTTTCGTTAACGCTTCATTGTGAAACTCTGTTCATCTTCCTTCCAGTGTCCAAACCGGAAACCGGTTTTAGTAAACTGCGAGTAGAAAAGATAGGATTAGAGACTATCTCAGACAATTTAAAACATGATTCCTCTTCTTAACCGGACAGAAACAACAACATACTTTGGTAATCTCCTGGTTAAAACCGGACCGGTATAACCATCCGGTTCGCTCGCCGACGGATTTCCCGCATACTGAACCGACACAACACCACCATTGGCTTTTCCGGAGCTAACTGCTCTTGGCGACGACAATCCTGAATATTTCAGAAAACACACATACGATTAATAAAACTGACAATAGCAAAACGCAAACGCAATTACGGTCACAAGAGTAAAAATCAAATCACACCTTGGAAAATAAGGACGAAGAAGAAAATAGCGGTGAGAAGCGTTGCCAAGACATTTCCTAGAGAAGAAGCCGCAGACGCATCTTTAGCCGCTCTCGATTTCTTCAAAGCTCTCAAACGTTCGACCCTCGCGCGTTTCAGCATCGCCAGCTCAGCGATCTCCCTTATCAGTTTCATATCAGCAGCGTCCAGCGACGGTCCACGCGGCGGTCGAGGAGGCTTCGACGCCGATTTCTTGCGTTTCTCCTTCCCCCACCCCGGTTTACTGACCGCACATTGAACCGGACTTGCGTCGTTTTCCAACAAACCGACAGTTTCTTCCCCGGGTTTCACCGGTTTGCTATCCGGAGACGTCGGTAACAATGGCTTCTCCGGCGACTTCGTATAAACATTGTCGTAATCAACGACTCCTTTCTCGAGATCAACATCGAAATCGAGACTCATCCCCATTAACTCACCAGACTACCACACTTCAGACCAGAATCAAAGAAAACAGTCTCTAAGTTCTTGAATCTGTGATCAAGAACAAGATCTGTCCCCAGTAGAGACGAAAGGACACATACGCATACGCTTGTGCCGCGCCTTTAATAGCTAAAGCAAATTAAAAAAAAAATGAATTACAGCTAACGCCTTTGTCTCCAGAAATAACCAAAAATCTGCAATAATAAAATCACAAACTTTAATTTTTCATCAATGATAAAGGAAATACTTTAATGCTTAATCATAATGCGTAATATGGATATTACCGAATCAAAAATCACGTGGTAAAGATAGATAAAAGTCGAAAACATTAAAAGTAGAGACTAAGATTAGAGGATCAAAAGAGACAGAAAGAGTTTGAAGTTTGGTTTATGTGTTTATTTCAGATACTGTCAAAAGTAGGTAACTTTATATAGTGCATTGATTCGAAATTAAATGTTTACACATAAATATATACCATTGCTTAATCTAGGCCATGAAGCAAGGAACACAGCTGTGTTTTTGCTTTTTTCCGATGCCGTGACTTAGGGGGGAATACATTTAAATTAATAAAAAGTAATTAAATAAATTACACTGAATTTATTACGAACCCAGAAATTAACTCAAAATTACTGAGTGATGAGAATATGAATGATGGATGAATAACATACTCTGATTATAATTATAAAAAAAAAAGGAAAACAAAGAAAAAAGAACTCTAAAATCTGAATGAAACTGGTGTGAAATGAAATAGAAAATATTTGAGACTTGTGTTTTGTACCTTGAAACGAAAGAGAAGGAGACCTAGATCCGATAGTGACGAGATGAGCTGAGAGACCGAGGAGAAAATGGCGGATTACTTGTCCCACTTCAGACCGATTCGTCGAAGTTTCCAAAAAAAAAAAATCTTCAGGAGAGATCGAGATATATAGGTAATAGGGTATTAGTGTGATATATATTCTGGATTTTAACAACGAAATAAAAAGAATAATCTGATGGTTTTAAAATTAAGATAAAAGGACAGCAAATTTGAATTTGAAACGGATATAGAAGTGTATTGTGTTCGGACATGTGTTGATGTCCTAAATATAGCTGAGATTACGGAACAAGACTTGGGTTCACCCCTATGGTGAATTCTTAAATTCACCTCAATTCTTAACACCAATCAAAGTGTCATGTAAGATTAGCAAAAAAAGGAAAACTAAAAAAAAAAGAGGCAATAAAAAAAAAAGACGTGATTTGATTTTTTAAGGTTGTCTATGGCTTCTTCATCTTCATCACCACAAAAAACATTGAAATTTGTTTGTTAAATTAAAAGTCAGCAATTTTTTGTTCTTATACTCTAAAAAAAAGAGGCAATAAAAAAAGAGACGTGATTTGATTTTTTAAGATTGTCTATAGCTTCTTCATCTTCATCACCACAAAGAACATTGAAAGATTTGTTTGTTAAATTAAAGTCTGCAATTTTCTGTTCTTATACTCTAAATCTAAAACTCTATGCCATAAATCTAAACCCAAATTCTACAAACTCCAAACCCAAACTCTTAATTTTAACACTAAACCCTAAATTTTAACAATAAACCCTAAGTTCTAATCCAAAATCCTAAACCCAAACTCTAGATCTTGAACCCAAACCCAAAATCATAAATAAAAGCTTTCAATTGTTTATGGGTGATGGAGAAGAAGAAGCCATAGAAAGCGTAACTTTTTTTCTTGCCTTTTTTTTTAATTTTGTTTCCTTTTTTTACTAATCCTACATGGCGTTTTGATTGGTGCTAAAAGTTGAGGTGAATTTAAGAGTTCACCATAGGGGTGAACCCAAGTTTTGTTCGAGATTACGCATGTGAGCTTTTCTCCAGCATGGAAGCTTCACGTCACCGACGCAGCGAGATGGGCCAAATATTATTTTATTCCTGTTTGATCCCTTAACTTTTCTGTTTCTTATGAGTTTACCCCGTAAATTATATTGTGGCCCTTGCTACTAATTTTTTTCTTGTTTTTTACAGAAATTACATAAGCTTTCTTCAAATTGTTCTTTCCTACGAATAATTTGTTTTGAGGGTTCTTTTGTTTTTTTACATAAAATACAAAATTCAAACTTTTAATCTTTGTATGAAATTACAAGAAACTCAAGACGAAGACAGAATCGGGTAGACAGCGACAAATATGGCGACATACATTGTCTTAAATTGAATAAACTTGGCCCCAATTTGATCACTATAAATCTCTCTGTCCCAGTTTACAAATATCTGAAAATGACGACTTCAACGAGAACCGCTATGGAGAATATAAAGATTAGGTCCGTTAACTAACAAAACCTTTTCAATTAACCTCCAGTTTCTTGATTACTAAAAACACTAAGGAGAAGATTCAACGTCTTCTTTGTCTTATCGCGTCAAATTCGTCAACAACCTCGTTTTGTTACACTTTCTAATTATTCTTCTCATTTAAAACTCAGTCAAACTAAATCGTAATCAACATTTTCACATTATAGTATATGTTGTCTTAGGGTCTGAATTTCATGTGATGCTTTATTTTGTTAATATTTCATTCCACTAACAATGTTACAAAATCACTAGGGAGATCCAGTAAGACAGTAACGAATAATGAAATATAGGAAACTTCAGTTTCATATCTACCACAACGAAGCCAATAATTCTAGAGAAATCATAAGGCATGGAGGTGTCTGATTGGTAGGGAGCTCTTCACATCTCACTTACAGACAACATTTAATATAATCGGTCCATTTTCGAAATAATACCGTGGCCCCATGAAACTGACTTGTTTACACATACGCACCTTAGTCTATTACCACGTTTATCATTGCAATATATAGATAACCTTCGTATATATATATCTTCTTCTTTTAACTCAACGGATCGCTATAGTTCACGCATCATGTAGAAGAATAGTTACTTAGCTAGTAACAGTCTCCCTGTATCTAGATATGCACTATCTTTAACGTTTTCATACCTTCCATTATTGTAGCTATCAAGCTATGTACGTTCAACGTCTTGTATAAATCTCTCTGTAAATGAGAGATACGTTTACATCTAGATAGAGCGAAATAAGTTTTGAATGTGCACAAATAAATCTTAAAATCTGTATTTGACAAAAAAAAATTAAATCTGTATAAAATTCCATAACGAGGATTGTTATCCAGGAATTTTATTGTTGTGGGGAGACTGAGGAAAGAGACACACGTGGGGAAGTTTTTTGTGACGAAGACCAGACCGGTCATATTTTGTCTGCCACGCCGCACCGACAAATCCTTGAAAGTTTAGGGCCTATAAATGTCTCAGTAGACTTAATTGGGCTGAGGAGCCCGTTTAATACGTTAAAGCTGCAACTATAAATTTAATTGGGCTGAAAAGCCCGTTTAATACGTTAAAGCTGCTGCAACTCATAAGTCAGCTTTAAAATTTATTATATAATCTTTTCTTCCTTTTACACCAGTTTTTAGTTTGTGCATCATACATAACCTATTACTTTTTTTTTTTGGTAAAACAAAAAAAAAGATAAACTATTTTCCGAAAAAGAATATAAAAACTTTGGTAGCCATGACTCTACTGCAGATTCAAACTTGGATCCTTGGAAAATCCACTGAATTCCTTGACCACCCCCCACCTATTACTTTTTTCGTTTGGATAAATGGTCTGTGCATGTTATTCTTTGCGAGAACCCATAAACTTTTCCTTATGTCGTTCCAAATTTGTTGATGTCTCCAACGTATTTCATGGAGTGAGCTAGTAGTAGAAAGAAGTATATAAATCATTAGAATTGTATATAGTGCATGGGATCGGAAATTCGGAATGTGCATGTTATTGCCAAAAGAAACCAAACCATACCATCCTTTTCTCTCTTCAGTAACGAAAGAAAAACTATACACAATATATATGCATGTCGATGTTAAATGACAACCAAAAACGATCACTTCATTATTATACGTTTATAATCCGGAATCCCCGTTACCCCATCCACCTCTCCACGGCTCCACCGCCTCTGCATCTCCACCACCACCGTTTGATGAGGACCCACAAGTTGTTAGTGTGATCTCATATTTCATGACTCGGGAATTCAGTTTGAACTCCCATATGGTTACTTCAAAGTTAGCCATGTTTTGGACTTGGCGCGCTTTCCTTTACTAACTCCCTTCTTAACGTGCTCCTTTGGGATTAACCAATATATTGTTTGATATTATGAGTAGGTAGAATGACGATGACTTTAACGCATTGTAAGAAGACTGTCCGAGCAATGGCTAGCTCCCCAACTGAAAAGAGTAAGTTATTTTTCTCCAACTTTGTGAGTGTTAGTTTTTACCTAGCTATCTCTATGTTTCGTTCAGAATTAATGCATTAAATGTTTTTCATTAGCTGTCAACATCAAGAAAGTTATTCTTGAGAGAGAGTTTTGCCACTACCTATATGGTGTAAGTTTTTTTGAGCTTAATATCATATTAAAATTGCAGAAGAAAGAAATAATACAAGCCTAATGGCTAGAGTTTTTCGAACTCAGCACAGCTCAGAAAGAAAATTGCAGAAAAAAGAAAATATATGGTGTAAGTTAATTTAGAATCAACCTGATATCTAGTTATTGGATCACAAAGACTGAAAGAGTTTGAAACTTTACAAATCTTGTCTTGTTTTTTTTTATCAACAAATCTTGTCTTGTTATTATCATTTACTTGGTTCTATAGTCAAACTTCCGATTGACTTTCTTAGGGATTTGAAAGCTTTAAAACAATAAAAAAAAACTTTAAAACAATAATATTGAGCGAGCACTCACCCTTACCAATTGGATAGCTTGATCGGTGGAGGAAATTGTTCTAGTCCCGTGGAGCTCATAATTAAAAAAGTGTCCTGTCTTGTTGTTATCCACAAGAAATCTATAATATAATGAGGGAGTTCCCTCACTCCCTATGTGACACGTAAGGCAAAAAAAAAACGAAATGGGCTTCTTCTATGGGCTTCTCATTTCTGATAAAACATTCAGTATTTACTGGGCCATTAATGAGATAAACCCATCTCTTCTCTCAGACGTCGTCCAGTTAGGGTTTCCCTGCCTCCATTCATTTCTGTGTCGAACCCCCTTCCCTCACTCAACTGTTTCGATCGATCTTATCACTCTCTGTGCATCTCTCTGGCAACGAATCGTTTCCACATCCTGTAACGCCTTCAGAGGCCTTTTTGTATAAAACCCCAATGTAAGTTTCCATTTTCTTCACGCTTTTCTTCTCTGCCTTCTGAGAATATTCATCTAAAATCCGAAAATGGCTTCACCAGATGCTCCAGCCGCCGTTGCCGTCGTCCCTTACTCCACCTTCAACTCTCTCAGCCTTGGAAGATCCGCCCAGACTGTAGTCGGCCGCCTCATAAGGTTCTGGGATTCCAGGAACATAAACAAGAATGGAGAGTTCATGGGCATCACCATCCTCCTCCTTGATGAACTGGTAATCGATTGTTAGGTTATTTTGAGTAAATTGCCTTTTTCCCCATATATGACACTGCTCTTGATGAACGAGTTTGCTTATTATTAGATGTTGAGTTTGCTAATTTTTTTTATTTATGAATCATCTCTTCCTGTCTTTGTTTTTTGGGTTCTGTCTCTGAGAAAATAGTTAGAATATTTTGAGTCTGTTTTTTTTTTTAAATCATATATGAAATATTTATTAACAAGTCATGACTTGATGAACGAGTTTGCTTATTCTTAGATTTTGAATTTGCTAATAGATTTTGAGTTTGCTAATTTTTTTATTTATGAATCATCTCTTCCTGTTTTTTTTTTTTGGTTCTGTCTCTGAAAAAATAGTTAGATTATTTTGAGTTTGTTTATGAACAACTCATGACCTGATGAACGAGTTTACTTATTATTAGATTTTGAGTTTGCTAATTTGTTTAAATTTATGAATCGTCTCTTCCTGTTTTTTTTTGGTTCTGTCTTTGAAAAAATAGTTAGATTATGTTAAGTTTGTTCATTTTTTTTATCATATCTTAAATATTTATGAACAACGAATGATTCTCCTCTGTTTTTCTTATAGGATTCCATGATCCACGGCTTCATCCCTGCAGCCC
>OVBX01007031.1:0-11230 GCA_900406325.1 Erucastrum elatum
CTTCATCCTGTCAAAACCTTTTTAACTAATCAATCACACACACAAGTCCTCCCTTACCTTCATCCTGTCAAAAGTCTTTATATATATACACATCAAACTAATGGGCCCTAAACGAAAGCCGGTAAAGCCCGCGAATTTTTTGTCAACTGGATTTTATAAAAGCTAAAGTATTAACATACATAAGGATATTTTTCCATTTTGTAAATACATTTGATATTATTAGAGAAAATGTCAAAAATACCACTTTTATGATACTACTTTTCAATTATACACTAACCAACTATACCACCAGATTTTTAATGATTAAAATACCATTGTACCCTTAAATAACTAGATCTAAATTGATCTCTTTTTTCTCCCACGACTCTCGCCGGAGGTTTCAATCGGTGACTGTGAGATCAGCTGCTGCTTCGACCCTCGCGACTACGGCAAATCCTCCTCCGTTTCGACAAAACTGGTCCCTTCCACGCCCAGTTTCTGATCGAGTCCGTCTCCGAGCTCCGGAAGAATCTTGAGGCGAGAGGCAACTCAATATCTTTTGTTCATGAATGAATCATTTAGACGGTCTAAAAGAGACTCCTCTATACAAAGATTTTGTCACCAGATTCGTCACCGGACGATTTCGTCTCTGAAATCGTCGATTTTATCGCCGGAATCGTAGATTGATTTCATCGCCGGAGAAGATGAGAAGATGAATCACTCGAGAGATAGAAGCTGACGGTGGAAGAAGAAATAGCCAGAGGGTAATATTGTAATTTGATCGATAACGAAAAGTGTATTTATAAAAATGTCATCTTACTAGTGGTATAATTGAATTGTGGTATGAGAGAAAGTGTAAACATAAAATTTTCCCATATTATTACAAATATTTTTTTATATATAACTAGGGTAACCCCGCCCGACGGGCGGGCGGTCGAATGCAGGGGCGGAGGCAGC
Organism: Erucastrum elatum; assembly: GCA_900406325.1. Classification (NCBI taxonomy): domain Eukaryota; kingdom Viridiplantae; phylum Streptophyta; class Magnoliopsida; order Brassicales; family Brassicaceae; genus Erucastrum; species Erucastrum elatum. The sequence continues at coordinate 937 of OVBX01007031.1, forward strand.
TATTACGAAAGGAGGTTAGTCAATCCCACTATTTTACAAAAGTTGTTTTGTTTAAGTAAAATTTGTATTGACCGTATTAAAAGGATAAATGTGACCCCACAAAAATAATTGTTAAACATTGAAAAGAAAATTTAATTATATAGATAAATTATTTATGGTTTTTTATCTTCAGAACTTTAGATTATAATAGTTTTAACTTCACTTTTCTATAGTTATAAATATTATAATTCGGGTATAAATTTTTTTTTCTTGATCCTGGTACAAAAAAATTCTGGCTCCGTCACTGGTCGAATGTATAGATAATATTAATTTGAAAAGGTATTTATAGATATAAATTCCTTACATTAGTTTTTACTATTTGTTTTTGGCTTTATGATACATAAGTAATGGTTAACGGTTAACTGTTATATGAACTGCAAACGCTCGATAGACATTTTACAGTTTTATTTGAACTGTTTGATCCTGTTTACTATTATATGAACTGTTTACTATTCCGTACATTTTACAGTTTTATTTGGTGATTCTCATATGTGGATCCCATAATTTCATTTTCATTATCACAGTGTTTGATCCTCTGGAAAATAAATGTGAGGGATCTTCTGTATTCTTCATAAATAGCAAAACAAATTGTCTATACTTTAATTACAGAGACATAATTTCAAGGGAAGAAGATATTCATACCGGTTAAAGAGAAATACATAAACCATACTTGGAAGAGAATTGGCCGTCACTCCTTGTGTGATGAGGTTATAATGATTGAAAAGAGAAAGTGATAAATTTCATAGGATCAAATATCTTTTTCTATATGTCTGGATTCGTAACTCCCTAAGAAATGAGAGGGTAAATATAATGAGATGAAGTGGTAGGGGTGTGTTAAAGACGACATTGACTATATTTATTGAAGACAACTAACCACCTTTTACGCCGCGAATCTCCAAAGGAAGTCGATAGGATGGCGAAGATGTCGTCTGAAATGTATGAAGCTGGAGTTTGTCGATTTGTTCATTAAACCAATTTCGAGACACATGTCATCACCTCATACTCCGAATTAGTGAGCTGGAATATGATGTGAAACCCCAGGAGAAAGTAAAACTCAACTTTATATATATATATATATATATATATATCGTAAATGCAAATCTAAAACATAAACCACAAAATCTTACAAAACTTAAGAATCTATATCGTAAGTAATATATATATATATATATCTTTTCTATGACGGGTCGACCCTAGTATGTGTTAAAATAAAGATATAAGAACATGAAAGTAAATAATTCAAAACATATATGTAGTGGTAAGCAACTATAAAGATAAATAAGTGTGTGTAATGTACATAGATTCTATTTACGAAAAATTAAAATAGAATAAGATGGTAGTAATGTAGCATATCTATTTATATAGACATAAATTTCTGTAAAGATAAGACAGTAAAGATATCATGGTCTAGCGGTTTCTAGACCTTTTTAATCATCAAACAACCCGGGTTCGAAGCTTGTAAAGAATGTTTTTGCTCTTTTTGTGTTTTAGCTACATAGGACACGTGTCGTGATGCCGTGAAGCGACTTTCTGACATGGATGCACATGTGGCATGCTTTAGGACGGAGGAAACTGAACTTTATATAAATAGATTTTCATTTTAGTATTTTATATGTGTAACTCTATAGGATGATAAGGGATTCATATATTTACTTGACAGACTAAGTTTTGGGAATAACTTCCTAGTATGTCTCCAAAGACAACTGCATTTGTAGACAATCTGCGTCATCATTTCATTCAAAGGCAGTAGTTTTAGACAAACGTGTATTGTCTTCTACTCAGTTATCCAGAGACCAATGCAACTAGTTGACAGACCAAATGAAACCGTATTCAATACTCTTAAAACATGACAAGGTTTGAAGAGCACTGCACAACAAAAACTTCTAAAAACAGCCTCGTCAAAAAGTAAAACACAACACCCAACAAGATCGAGACAGGAAGAGCCGGCAAAGCCTTCTGATACACAGACAAGAGCATCAACGTGACACCTAAACCAGCAATAATCGCCAAGTAACAAGCGTAAACCGTCATCAAATCATACATGGCAGCCCTCCCAACCAAAACACTGTAGAAGATGAAATCACCAAGCCCCAGCTTGATCGCACCAGACGACCCCAACCCAATCCCTTCAAGAAAAGCCTCCGAACTCTCAGGAGATCGTCTACTACTACTACTACTATCAATCAACGGTACAGATATCTCTTCCGATCTTTCTTGTTGTTCCTCCTCCACTCTAACCACATTGTTCTCCACGTCATCATCAACATTCACGTTGGATCTCTGCTCTCTCCAAACTCTCCTCTGAACCAAAGGTGAGTCGTTTCGAACCACTGGTCTCGCTTCATACACTAAAGCAGGTATATCCTCGTCTCGGGAGATAGCCATCTCGACGAGTAGACGCAAGGGACCGACAGGTAACAGAACAGCAGCGAGGTCGTAAACCGCCAAAGCGACAAGAAGCACCCAAGTAGTCCACTCGGGCAACATCGTGAAGAAGTAAGCGACCAAGACACCGATCACGACCAAGTACCCCTGAGTGATCAAGATCGAGAACCTCGACATGAACACGGCGAACACTCCCACGACGGAGAAGTTTAATAACAGGATCGAGAACGTGACGGAATCGATCGGGAATCGGAAACGATCGATCAAGAGGACGGAGATCTCTCCCCCGAGGTTGGCCAAGACGACGAAGGCGGAGAAGGCCATGTAGAGTTTGAGGAAGGCGACGCATCGGAGGTAGAAGAGGAGGACGAGGAGGAAGGTGGCGGCGGTGATGGCGGCGACGAAGACGAGGGAGTTGAGGAAGGCGCCGAGGAGCTTGTCCTCCCAGGGGGAGTCGGAGTCGGAGTCGGATTCGGAGTAAGCGGCGGTGGCGATTGAGGAGAAGGAGGAGGCGGAGGATGAGGGGTCGGAGTTTAGGAGGCAGACGAGGAGGACGACGGTGAACATGCATATGGAGACGGGTGTGAGGATTCCGATGAGTTCTTCGCCTAGTGAGTCCAGGATGCTTTTTCTGGGTCGTCTTTGGTGGTTTCGATCCATTTTTTTGGGGGTGAGGTTTCAGTTTTTTCGACGGTTAGATTCGATGATGAAGAAGAAGCAAAGGACGAGAGACTTTTCTTTTGTCAGATTCCGATGAGCTTAGCTTATTCAAGTCGCATACGGTATGCGACGTCGTTTGACTGCAGTATGGAGTTGTGAAAAATATATACACATTTCGCCTTTGGGATTTTATCCATTTTGGTTCGAATCGGATTTTCAAGTTTTTATATTTTTGGATTCAGCATCTTAAACAAAGGTTTTTTTCATATATGTTTGGATTGGGTTTACTTCCATTTTTATTTTTGTATCTAGATTTGCAAATCTTATCTATGACACATATTTATCTAAACTCTTTTCAAATTCGATTAAAAATATTTTGAATATATATAGCAAACCCAAACAATATTGGAAAGTCGTGTGTCTTTATAGGAATTTTAGTTACTATTAAAAATATGTATTTTCATTATATGTCTTTTCATTCTTTTATTTTAAGAGTTGTGTATCAATTAGTATTTAAACTGAAAATATTTGATTATTTAAATTGAAAAGTTATGACTATTCATATAAATATCATTTCAAAATAATCACTTTTAAATTGAAAATATGTGTTTACCCATATATATGAAAAAATTGCATCTCTTAAAACTTTTTTTTATATGAAGAATTGTATTTATTAGACTTGAGATGAAAACTTGTCTTTTCGTTTTTATTTTGTTCATATCTATTTATTAATGTTTCATAAATATTTGCATTTTTTTATATCTAAAAATCAGTGTGTTAATATGAAAATTTGAATATGTTAGTTTTTTTTTTTTCATCTAGAAATATTTTAATTAATGGACCAAACCCAAACCATTACAAATCCAGCAAACCCTACAAACAAAAGCCAGATTACATAAACATTGGCCCAAGGTCCATCTCCAGAAAACCCTAAAAACAAAGATAAACGAAGCAGCCGCTCTCAGACATATTTCTTAAAAGATAAAGACACGTGTATCAACCTCAAACACGAGGGACACACATCACGAGGGCCACTATATATCATTGATTCGATCTAACACTGTCGATTCGCCGGAGCTCACCGGAACCCATGAATTCGACACCGTGTTCACCGCAAACGCCTTCATCTAAAGTGCCACCATTATCAGAGAGTTTTAATCGCCAAAACGAGAGCTCATCCACCGTTTTTCGACTCCAACACCACATAAGAAGCTTCGCTCAAATCACCACCATCATCTTTGTCATGCGACAAGAAATCACCCACCGAACCAAACCAACACCGAAACATAAATAGAAAACTAAACCCTAAAGTAGATCTAGGGAACCAAAAGCCGGCGACGCAAGGCATGTAAAGCCTTCACCCCCCGGAGTCCAAGACGGCGACGCTAGAACTGTAGAAGCCTCCACCTCCCGTAATCAAAGTCGGCGACGATGAAACTATAGAAGTCTCCATCTCCCAAATTCAGAAAACTAAAAGAGAAAAACCATGAAGATTCCTCTTCCTCCGATAAAATACGCTAAGTTAAAGGATAGGAAAAACAGAGCATAAAAAACAAACCGGACCGACGGTGGCTGTGAAAACCCATTCCGTCGGCCGGAGACACTATTCACGCCGGAAATCTAGTGAGAAGGCAGAGCTTTTCTTTCTCTCTCTCTATAAAGTTGCATCTCTTAAATTTTGTACATGAAAAGACCCCAACAATGTTGAAAAATTTGTGTATTTTTATAAAATTTTTATTTCTTATTAAAAGTTGTGTCTTTTCGTTATATATTAAGATGTGTCTTTTCATTATGTGTTTCAAGGTTGTTTGTTAGTGAGTATTTAAATTTACAATGCTGACAAAAAATTACGAAGATAATTATTTAAATGAAAAGTTGTGATTATTCATATATGTATCATTTCAAAATAATTATTTAAATTAAAAAATATGACTATTTAAATCGAAGAATTATGACTACTCATATAAGTATCATGTATATATGTTGTTTATACATGTATATATATATATTAATATTTAAAAAACATAGTGAATCTTTTTGTTTTTAAGTTGTTTAATATAAATTATGATATTGTTAGTGAGTTTAAATTAGTTTATAATTTTTGTTTATGATATTTCAATTTAAAAATATTTTATAATATTTGTCTACGATCATCCGTAAAATCTGAATTTGTGCAAATGGTAGAGGAAAAACCACTCATATCCTAAACTTCAATAAAAATGCAACAAACTTTGAATGGATCATATAATGCTCTTAAGAACGTCGCCAAACTTGCCGAACACCATATGCTATGTTCTTTAGAACACTATAGGCGACATGTTGGCAGCGTGAGAACTAAAAAACCGTAAGAGACTTAAAATATGTAGACTAATGATATCAAAGGTTTGTGGAAATGGAAAAGGGTGAAAAGTCATGGAATATGAAACACAACATTTGCTTCTGATAGGTTAGTGATAATGATGATAGTAATTAATTAATTTTGATTTTTTCTTGCAAAAGTAACTAAAGATTGATATATGAATAGGAACCCGTATAGACACATGCAGGACTGTCATCAATCGTACGTCGAGAAAAGTTCAAACATAAACGGAAAAAGAAGAAAGATGAAAGGTGCACAGAGCACATGCCACCATTCTTACACCTTGTCGTTCTTGCTCGTCTTGATTCAACTATTTCATCCTACCCATTCGATCGATGTCAACACTTTGTCGTCTACAGAATCTCTTACAATCTCAAGCAACAGAACACTTGTTTCACCCGGTGGAGTCTTCGAGCTTGGTTTCTTCAAACCATCGGCGCTCCCGCGCTGGTATCTGGGAATATGGTATAAGGAAGTCTCTGAGAAAGCCTACGCATGGGTCGCCAACAGAGACAACCCTCTCTCCAATCCCATTGGAACCCTCAAAATCTCTGGCAACAATCTTGTCCTGCTAGGTCAGTCTAATAACTCTGTTTGGTCCACGAATCTTACTAGAGGAAACATTAGTTCTCCAGTAGTAGCAGAGCTTCTTCCCAACGGTAATTTTGTAGTGAGATACTTCAACAACAACAACGACACTCCAAGTGGATTCTTGTGGCAGAGTTTCGATTTTCCGACGGATACTTTACTTCCGGAGATGAAACTAGGTTATGATCGCAAAACAGGGCGCAGCAGGTTCCTCACATCATGGAGAAGTTTTGATGATCCCTCAAGCGGGGATGTCACGTACGAACTCGACATTCAGAGGGACTTGCCAGAATTCTTTTTGAAGAAAAAAGATATTGAAGTGGAACGGAGCGGTCCTTGGAATGGAATCGAGTTTAGTGGCGGCATACCGAAGGATCAAGAACTAAATTACATGGTTTACAATTACACGGATAACAGTGAGGAGGTCACGTACACGTTCCTTATTCCCAACCAAAGCATCTACTCGAGATTGACATTAATCCATGACTCTGTGTACCTCTATCTATTCACGTGGATCCCCCCATCATCTGGATGGAGGAATTTATCAACGGGTAACTGTGATTATTATAATTACTGTGGACGTAATGCTTATTGTGACGTAATCACGTCATGTAACTGTTTCGAAGGGTTCGATCGCATTTACCGGCGGCAGTGGGACTGGTTAGAGCAATCAGAAGGGTGTGTAAGGAGGACACCGCTGAGGTGCAGCGGAAATAGGTTTTTACTGCTAAAGCAGATGAAATTGCCAGATACCAAGATGGCTAGAGTTGATTGGAGAATTAACCTGAAGAAATGTGAAGAGAGGTGCCTTAGCGATTGTAAATGTACGTCGTTCGCCGCTGCGGATGTTAGAAATGGTGGAACGGGCTGTCTCATGTGGACAGGAGACCTCATTGATACCCGGAATTACTCAATCGGCGGTCAAGATCTTTATCTCAAAGTTCCTGCTCGTGATATAGGTTAGATCAATTTCTTATAGCAGATATCCTGTGGTACCAATATATTTATGTAACAATATCACAATTTCATTATAAAACTGAGATATCTATTATGACCTAAAAATATTTAAATAAATTAATAAGAGTATTTATAAATTCTATATAAGTAATTTATTTAATTAATAATGTATATAATAGTTGTTAGTTACATTCTTTTTTTTTGAAAATTTAGAGGAAATAATGCCTAAATAAGAGTTAAAAGTTAATCATTTTATACTTTTCTTTCAAAATAATAATTATCTGACCTATTCATCCAAAGAAGTAAATAAACAAAAGGCCATATCTTATAGAGTAAATAAGTTTTTATTGAACAGTGTATACATAGTGATAACTAATAATCCCACTGATAGAATTTTTTTATGGAAATATCATGCTAGAGATTTTATAGTGATATTATATTGAAAATATTAATAGAATATATAGATGCAAAATGTATGATATTATAAAATACAAAATAGTTCCTTCAACAAAAAAAAGATACAAAATAATAGCGTAGTTATTAACCCGCATGTATAATAATAGTTGGTCACCAAACAAAACTATTTAAACATGGATTATCGATGAAACTAGTTGGCTAACAACTAGTATTCTTAACTAATACATTTTTATTTGATATTTTAATTAATTAAAGTAAGAAATAGGGATAAAAATAGAAAAATATTAAATATTTAGAAAATAAACAATACTTATAAAATGAAACATCTTTTAAATTTTATAACAACAATTAAAATAAAAGGAAATAAGTAGTATTTATGATTAGTAAATACTACTAATCATAAATAACAATGCAGTTCTTATCAACAAGCTGACTCCTATAACAACAATGCAGTTCTTATCTCGGACGAGAAGAGAGACATAAATGGAAAAATAATAGGTTGGACTATAGGAGTCAGCTTGATACTTATTCTGAGTGTTATCGTGTTCTGCTTTTGGAAAAGAAGACAGAAGCAAGCAAAAGCAGCTGCAACACCTATAGGTAAACATACCAGCTTTCAAAAAAAATATCTATGGGTAGATAAGGCTCTTTTTTTAGAAAACGCCTATAATAAATTAGTAATCACCTTCACTTTAATATTTTATTTAATTTCCAGTAATCTTAATTTTATTTTCTGATCGGTTATGTGTTCAAAATGTCAGAGAAAAACCAAGTTCTAATGAACCGGGTGGTATTACCAAGACATAGAAACTTGTCTGAAGAGAACAGGGTAGAAGATTTGGAACTTCCATTGATAGAATTTGAAGCTGTTCTTGCAGCCACCAAACATTTCTCTGACTGTAACAAAGTCGGAAAAGGTGGTTTCGGCACTGTTTACAAGGTATATATTTATAGCCACTTATCTCTATTTCGTTGTTTGATCCACTTATTTTGTGGTATTTTTGACACAAAAAAATTTGTGGCACAATTGTGAATAATTTTACTCACATTTTATTCTATGATATTTTTTACTCTCCAAAAAAAAAGAGCAGACCCCATTGAAGTTTCCTTACTTCTAGCAAGCGATCTAGAAGCGAACCCGCGACTTCCTAACTAACCTAGAAACTTTTTTTACCACAATTTACATACGAATAGCTAAAACATTTCATTTCATAGCTTCTTGGTGTCTTTTCTAAATTTCTGCTTGAAAACACAGTTAACTTGGATTCTTTTGGAAAGCTGTAAAAAACGTTGACACCATATAAAATAAAAATATCTGTAAACATGCTAGTAAATTTTATTTGAAATCAAATGCTTAAGCCATTGTTTCTAGTTTTATTGATGTAATATGTGTTACCAGGGAAGGTTACTTGACGGGCAAGAAATAGCGGTGAAGAGACTATCAGAAATGTCAGCTCAAGGTACCAATGAATTCATGAACGAAGTAAGGCTAATTGCAAGGCTTCAGCACATCAACCTTGTCAGCCTTATTGGATGTTGTGTCGATGAGGGAGAGAAGATCTTGATCTATGAGTACTTGGAGAATCTAAGCCTCGATTCTCATCTTTTTGGTTCGTGCCTCGACTTTCCATAACATGTACATTAATAACTGAGTTGATTCTTTGAACGTGTGATGCGCAGATTTAACCAGAAGCTGTATGCTAAGTTGGCAAATGAGATTTGATATAATGAATGGTATTGCTCGAGGAATTCTGTATCTTCACCAAGATTCATCCATTCGAATTATTCATAGGGATTTGAAAGCAAGCAACATTTTGCTCAACATTTTGCTTGACAAAGATATGACTCCAAAAATTTCGGACTTCGGAATGGCGAGGATCTTTCGACGAGATGAGACGGAAGCTAACACGAGGAAGGTGGTCGGAACTTAGTAAGTAGTTAAAAAACATCATCATATTTTTGAAGCAAAGAGCTACCCAAATACAGCTTTAAACCTGATAGCTATATTTCTATGCAGCGGCTACATGTCCCCAGAATACGCTATGGAAGGGATATTCTCCATAAAATCTGATACCTACAGCTTCGGGGTCTTGATTCTTGAAATTATAAGTGGCAAGAGGAATAAAGGATTTTACAACTCGGGCCGTGACCATAATCTTCTCGAATGTGTAAGCTTGAAACCTCTTTAACTTGATTGTGTTGCACACTCAAAATCTCTGAAGATGTAACTAAGAATAGATTCAACTTTTTATGCACAGGTGTGGAGGAATTGGAAAGAAGGTCAAGGTCTAGAGATTGTAGACACGGTCATCATAGATTCTTCATCACCAACGTTCAGGCCACGTGAAATCCTAAGGTGCTTGCAAATTGGCCTCTTGTGTGTTCAAGCACGTGCAGATGATAGACCATTGATGTCGGCAGTTGTTTTCATGCTGGGAAGCGAAGCAGCAGATATTCCTCAACCTAAACCGCCAGGTTATTGCGTCATAGGAACTTCTCCTGAAACTTATTCGACTTGGAGTGAACAGAAAGACCATGAACTTTGCACAGTGAACCAAATCACCATGTCAATTATAGACGCTCGTTAATGTGATTGCCTTTGATATGTATTCTAATTATTAAAGTCTCGAAAGTTTCATTCATCCTCTGATACTTTATCAATCTTGTTTCGTGATTTGGAGCCTATTCAACTTCAGTAATAATCTTTTTTACTGTTGTTTCTATAAGCTCAAGAGCTTGGAAAAATATGACGGTAGGTATTCCCAGTATAGTTAAACTTAAGTCAGTATATTAACATTAATATCCAAATAAATACAAGATATTAACAGAATCTTATAAAATAAAGTTGGGTTGGCAAGGCTTCTCCTGCGTCCACATCGTTTTGGAGAG